>CAAKHF010011625.1:26822-39187 GCA_901007745.1 Hippocampus kuda
TTTTTTTTTTTAAATAAAAAAAAAAAAAAAAAATGCGGGGGGGGGGGGGGGCAGAGCCACGATACAGTTGGGGGGACACCACTAAAACGAGTGACCGGTGTTGTCTGATGTTTTTGATTTTTGATGCTATTTTTGTTACATTTCTTCTTGCTTTTTTTCCCTTCCGTGGTTCCATCACCGAGCAGAAAATACAGTTGCTGTCTCCTTGTAAAGTCTCAATGATTTAAACAAAGGCTCTTATAAAAGTGTCTCAGAGCACCCATAAAATGCTTGCAAAGTCGTGCATGTGCAAAACCAGGATCTCTTCCCCGGTTAGCCAGAATGAGTTTTGCTAACTTCGGTCATCTGTATTGACTGATTTATATTACATTTTCTTTTTTAGGTGTGGACTTTAAAATGAAAACTCTAGAGATAGATGGAATCAAGGTGCGGGTGCAAATATGGTGCGTAATTTTATTTCTTTCATAATTGACTTATTCATTTTGTTTGCCCGCCTGTGTGATCCTCTCTGGTTGTTTTCAGGGACACCGCCGGTCAGGAACGCTATCAGACTATTACGAAACAGTACTACAGGCGTGCACAGGTGACTTTGCCAAACTGATGTGAATTGTTAATATTGATTCTTCCAAAGGCAAAATTGACTGACTCACTCACCTGCTTTTTAGGAATGAAACATTCGTCTCGTATTTAATGAACACTTGGCCCATGATGCTACTTTATTTAAATGTTGTGCAAGATGGTGGTACTTGGTGTAAAACATTTTAAGACAGTTTCCTCTAGGAACAAAAAAAAAAAAATGGAGATTTTGTTTATATACATCTCTGAAATTAACGTTATTCACATTTTTTTCTCAAGCTGCTGCACTTCCCCAGAAGTTCTGTGGCACTCCACACACATGACCAATTTCTACAAACATTTGTTAGCATTATCAAATAGTTTGTTCCATTTCTCTTGATTTCGAAGCGAATATTGCATGAAGGCAGTGGTTTTAACTGTACCTAGCCATTAGCCTGACGATACAAAATGAAGTTTCGGGATGTAAGCCGAGCAAGATCCTTTTTTGTGGTGATCCGGTATTTTATTTTTTTCACTTAACATTCAGAAATTCGTTTTTGACATTTTTCTTCATGTCTTTGTGACTCATACGTGAATATGTTGATGACAAAATTCAGACATACTTGCTTTTACTCCCAGGGTATCGTCTTTGTTTATGACATCACAAGCGAGTCCTCCTTTCAGCACATAGTCAAGTGGGCCACCGATGTTGACGAGGTAAGCCAAGCCAATATGAATCATCCGTTGTAAATAGAGTGCAAATGACACCTCTCTTCTTCCTCTGTGGTGTCATCGCATAGTACGCACCGGAAAAGGTGCAGAGGATTTTGGTAGGAAACAAATCGGACGAAGAGCCCAGGAGGCGAGTGACGAGCGAAGAAGGAAGCAAGGTTGGACTCAACATTTTCTTTATTGACACTTTTTTTGGAAATACTTCATTATTTTAATTTAGTACAGTCGAACCTTGTTACAACGTACCTCAAGGGACGAATCCGTACGTTATAACGGTAGTTCATTGTGACCATTTCCATTAAAATGGCCGCCAACTACGATGTATAATACAGTATGAACATTTATAGATGTAAAAACATGAACATGTAATACAGTATAAACATGTCAATTATAAATACGTGTATACTGTATGAAGAAGAAATGATTTTACAAGACGTGAAACAACTGTTGCGAAAGGTAACAAGAATGAAGGGCAGGGGAGATGGAAGGGAGAAATGGTACTGTAAACTAAACCCGGTTAGCGTTGTTGTGGCGTGGTTTTAGCCAACAGTAATCCTTTTGTTTTCATTGAAGAATTTTTTGCTAGCTCGCCGCTTTGGCCTGATTCATTCTGCAACGGTGCAATGCCTGGCACATAGTGAGATGTGAGTGTTGCCACCTGAACATTCCCCTGTGACAATACTGACAAATCTATGACCTGTTCTGACACGAATCCGAGAATTCTAATTTGGCGTTAAATTTTAAATGGCCTACTTGCTTCTCAATTTGAGTCATTATTGATTTGTGTACACGGTGACTATTGCTCTTAGACTGCAAGGGAAGCTCAGCTCCCCCTAAAATGCCTTCCGCGCCCCATAAAAGTGGTGAAATATGTGCTGCTGTCTATACATTGAATTGACTAAATATTTGCCAGAATACCTTCATCTTTTGTTCCGAATCAAAATGGGTACCATGGTCCCAAATTTCGAGTGAACATGTTAACATTCGCATTGAGCTCTCAGATTTCGTGTTCGCAGTAGACTACGGAACTTTGAGAATGTTTTATTATATTTGATGTTTTAATCACGTAAAAGAAATGCTTTCTATGCAAGTGTGACTTAAAATATCAAACTCAATGTTGCAGCTGGCAGAAAGGTACGGAATGGACTTCTTTGAGACCAGTGCGTCCACAAGCCACAACATCGACAAGGTAAGTACATCACCAACATCAAAATTAAAGTGGGAGGTGTGCACACGTACATATCCTCTAGGTATTCATATTATTTGTCTTTCAGTCATTCAGTCGAGTGACAGAACTGGTGCTGCAGGCTCACAAGAGAGACGTGGACAACCTGCTGGGATCTCTGGATGATTATTTAAACAAGGCCGGCCTGGACGAGAGTGGCCAAGATAAAGTCGGCAGCATTCGAAAAGTCTGTGGCTGTGCCAGAATCTTTTAAAACAGCATTTTCCTACTCCCTAATTGATTTTTTTTTTTTCTTTTTGTCGACCTGCTTGTTTTGTTGGTGACTGTATAGGCGAGTGCATTTTAGCACTACATGCCAACAGGAGGCAGTAACATACAACATCTGCTTTCCCCACTTCTAATCCTGTTGCTTTCTAATCTTATTTATAGATTGTTAATTTATAATGCATTGCTGGGGTGTAAAGTGGGAGGAAAGCGATGAATTATTTAAACCTCGAAACTCGAGGCTTCACTCGTTTACAGATGCAGTCAATGTGATACCGCTCTTTGTTTATTCTCTTTCTGAATGCGGTACAGTGAACCACTGCGAATCGCAGAGACAAGGACCGAGCCCTGCCACAAATAGTGAAAATATGTGAGTAGTTGATGCCCTACCCAACAAGGTTTGGCATTGCTTACTGATGCCATAAGAAGTGTGCAAATCTTTTTTTTTTTTTTTTTTTCTGTCAGACAAGGCTGTGCCCATATTAATGAAGCTGTTCCCCTTCAGTTCGACATAGTTCCTTGTCACCAGCATACCACAAGATTGGAACAGTAGCGATATTTTTGTATTAAACATGTCTTTGGCTTGAGCACACAGCCTTTCACAGCGGATAATAGAGGATGAGTTTAAAAAAAAAAAACTGAAACTAGTTGGATTTCTGAATGCCAAATCACAAATATGCAGAGGTTCACTGTACTTATTTGACGTGACAGTGGCCGGCATTGCACTAAATTGACTATTCAAAGTCTCATGTGCTTTTTCTACGGATGCCATTTTAATTTAATGTTTGTTTTTAAAAAGTGCCTTGAAAACATTCAAGAATGAAATAAATGTTTATCAAGTAATCCTCCTTTAATCACTGAATTGAAATAGAGAGTGAGTTTGGGTTTCATCGGGAGTTCATTTTTCATCACGTGTGCTAAAAGACTCTTGGAGATGTTAATTGTTTCATGGCTGATGTGGTTGCCTCTTATTTAGTCTTTTATACTCTTTTGAAAATGAACTTTCCATACTACTGTAGTCCTGCATCACTTAAACAAGAAAAAAGCAACCTTAAAATTATGTTTTAAAAGTCTTTCACAGTTTTATGCACCCACTTGATAAGTGTATTGAATTTCTGGTGTGGATCAGTTTTCCCGCTCCGTCATCTGATCTCCAGTGAGTCAGGTAACCACTGGCCTGTCTTATCAGATGCTCCGACATCCCTTCAGCGCAAAGGTTCTCCTGTTCTGCTAAGGATGGCATTCATCGCCAAGACCTTCTACGACCTGAAGGCCACCACACTGGATGGTGACTTGGTGGACTTCAATGTATACCGTGGGCGGGTGGTGCTGATAGAGAATGTGGCGTCGCTCTGAGGCACCACCGGCCAGGACTTCAGTCAGCTCAAGGAGCTCCAGGGCAAGTACCCTCATCGATTGGTGGTCCTGGCCTTTCCCTGTAACCAGTTTGGGTATCAGGTTAGTTGAGAAGCAATATATTTCAACTGAAAGAGAAAAGAGTAAACATCCCGGTTCTGGGATAGGCAAATTAATTTTTGTACAAATTTTATTTATAACTCCCATTTTGTTCTTCCTCGCCTTTATTTTTGTGCTTTTTTTACTGACTGCCACGAAACCCAATAGAGCAAGCTTTTCGCTTACAAAAGAATAAAAGGAAGGTAGCAAGAGCCAAATGATTTGCCACATCTGACAGTAACCCAAATAAATAATTCTCTTCTTCTAGGAGAATTGCAGCAATGGTGAGATCCTAAATTCCCTACAACATGTACGTCCAGGTGGTGGATTCCAACCCAATTTCACCATCTTTGAGAAGTGCGATGTCAATGGAGCTAACGCACATCCCGTCTTCGCCTATCTCAAAGAGAAACTCCCCTATCCTGACGACGACCCCAACTCCCTCATGCAAGACCCCAAATTCCTGGTTTGGAGTCCCATCAGCAGGACCGATGTTTCTTGGAACTTTGAGAAATTCCTCATAGCACCTGAGGGAGAGCCGTTTAAAAGATACAGCAGGAAGTTCCCCACGATTGACATAGAGCCTGACATTCAACGATTGCTAAAATTAACCAAATCTTAACAACGCAGACTTTTAACACCCCGTTTAAGTCTTATTTAATGAAGGTGATATTATGAAACTCAAAAGAGATATCATCTGAAGCTTTGTAAGCACTTAAATGAAATGGTCAATATAACGTTATTTTTAATTCGACCTGGTGTCGTCGACTTTGGACAGAGGTCAGAATGTCCCGTTGTCCATCACTCACAGACACAACGGAGAAAGTCAGAATAATAGTAAAATGAAATATTTGGATGAAAAACACGAGGCTATAAGACAAATAATCTAATGAAAAAATTGAACTTGGAAGAGTACAACTTTGGTCAAGTAAGATTCCTCTTTATTTCTTTGTCTTAATCACCATAACATTTCAATAAAATGAAAGTTTTTGTTTGACTTTTTAAAATATAATTTACAATCTCAGAATACAAAATACTCACAAAAAAAAAGCTATTTTCTTCTAAGATTTTGGCTTTACTAAAGTAAAAATGTCACATTCTGCCCTATTATTACTTTTTTTTTTCCTTTTTTTGTGACAAAGCTTCTTCCTTGCTCTGTTACCTTATTACATTCTAAATTCGTGTGCAGTTACTGGTCACACTACGGCTGTAATCATTTAAGATTAAATAATTTTCTCCAAAAAGGACAAAGATTACGATTTATGGTGTGAACACTATTGACGAGCCCTTCGTAATCTTAAAATGCCGTAAATCTGTTCTGTCGTAAAGAGTAGACATCCTGTGTTTGGACACATGTCGATAATTTATCTAGTGTTTCCCTTCTTCTGCCCAGCAGATGGTGCTCTATACTTGACTTTAAAAAAAATAATATTCTCCGCACATAAACCTTACAAAATAATTGCCGTAGGAATAACCCCTATAACTTCTGTTTCACAACGATTTAACATTCTTTTACTTTGTGATGCATGCTGACGTAGTACGAACTGGTCTTAAAAATTAGGTACACTGACAGCCATCCAAAAAAGACATATGGAAAATTTACTGAAATAATGATCTAACCTAGTGGTTGGCAGGTTGGCTTCACTGTCTTGAGGTTGTGGGTTTGAGTCTCTGTGTTATGTATATCCCCATTAGCAATAAAGTTGGGTAAAACGTGAATAATTAAGCAAACACAATGACCTCTTAAATAACCCTACAGTGTATTATATATACCACTGTGGAACATCGCCTTCAGCCCATTTATTGTCATAATCCACAATTCAGAGAACAGCATGGGCAAATCACACGTGGTTGTTTTTGGAGCAGAATCCCTGGCAGCCACAGGGACAGGCAAACAAAACATTCTGAGTCAGAACTCGTGGTCGGATGCATAAGGCTGGAGAGAAACAGGAACAGGTAAACGTAATATGCCAGAACTAGGTGGAAGGCGGGTTGTAGCATTTTGGATGAGTGTTAGTCAATCTGACACTGACTGAGTCATCCATAAAACTTTGAATAAGTGGGTTTGGCCAACTGGCACAGGTGGACATGGCTGACAGACTGTGACATACTGTATACTGGAGTGTTAAATCTAAATTCAATTTTAGTTGGCATGGGTGAAATTTGTCTTGGAACAGTATACAAAAGATTTACACTGGCATTTCTGTTTTAATTTTTTTTATTGGCACCTCGCCGGCCATGTCTTCTGTCTCTGGTTGTTTTTCCTCAGGCATGGCCATTTCTTGCAATTTAAAACGAAGGCAGAAGGTGGGATTTGGAAATTTGTGGACTTCCACTTTTAAACCGTATTGACTTTTGGTGACATTTTATTGATGTTGTGCCGTTTATTTCCAAAATAAAATGTGTGCCTTGCAAGGTTATTACAGTTAACAAAAACAAACAAAATAACTCAAACTAAAAGTGAAAAAAAAAACATGTTAGTGAAATAAAATTTGAACAAAAACTCTAAAAGGAAAGCTATTTTACGTTTATAAAACTAACCAAAACTAATTACATTTTTTGTTAAAACGTTCTTTGTTTTCGTCTTTGTTATCATACATGGGGTTCATTTTAAATGTATTTATTCCGGTATTGCTAGGAAAGTCAAACAGTTGTTTGAGAATTGTCGTTTACTTGATTTCACAATTCTTGGTGACCTTTTTTTAATCTTGCACTAAACACTCTACGTGTTGTACTAAAACTAATACTAAAACGAATAAGGTCTCACCTAAAATGAAGCGATGCATATTGATTATCAAGAGGACCGCAGACAATCAAACTGGAATTTTCGGTTAAGTTTGTTTGTTTCCTTTCTCCAACAACACGCACACGCTCGCGCGCTCGCGTACGCACAAAAACGCGAGCACTCCAGGTGAGCCCCTGTTGCCACGGGAACGTTTCGCTTTGCGCCGCCTCTCGCGAGACTTGGGCGGATAGCAGGCGATAGGCAGGAGAGAGGCACGGCGAATGAGCTCATCCCTCCAGCAGCTGCATAGCGCAGCGAGGCAAAGCCGCAACTTTTTTTTCTATCAAACTTCTAAGTTGCTCCTCGGCCGAGATTTAAAAAAAGACCCTAGCCGACCTGCCACGTTTGAAGGTTAAGAAAATACAGCGAGAGGAAGTGGACGAAAGAGGTCGCGTGTTGCTGCTTCATGTCAAGGACTTGTGGGAGCCAAATTGAACAAAAGGAAAAGCTTCGTATTGGTTTTACAGGCACAAGAAGAAGGAGAGAGAAAAGCCCCCCGCCCGGAAAGGAGAGAAGGTGAGTTGGGGGTGGGGGAAATTGGTGCATTTTGGTGGTCGCACTCACGTACACGTCTGGCGCCGACACCGCGGAGAACGACGCGAATAAGGTGCAGTGATGAGTCAGTGTGGAAAACGTACCCGCTATTCCCTGAATTTTTAACTCTAAAGATGTTCGGTAGGGAAACAACATCACTCGATCGCCACCGTTGCTGTCAAAAATCCGCATTGTCCCCAGCGATGCTCGCGGAGCCCATTCACAGGTGGTTCCATGAACGTTACATGGCTGTAGCTTGACTCGTGTGTGGCAGTTTCCACGCCATTTCCATAACATCTGTATTTTCCAGACAGCAAAGCTCGGGTATCAAAGTGACACATCCTAGTTATGATTGTGAAAATCATACAAATGTGGAGTCACCTCATCATATTTTTATGTTCAACATATATGTGGGCATACTATGTGTCACTGTTTACTTCAAACTCAAGGGTCGTAAAAGCTGCACAGTTAAAATGAAGGATATTTCAACAAAAAATGGAATCTGAAATTCTGCATAATAGAAAGCTGGGACAACCAAACAGTTAACATACAGCTAGTGTATGGTTCATCTTATGTTAGGAGGGAATTTGGTTGGAAAATGCTTAATAAGGATTTAAATGGCAGGTTTTTGGAACCGATTAGCAAGTTTAAAAAAATGAAAACCGATCGCTGGTCCCATCTGAAGATGGACCAATCCATCTATTTAAAGGCCTTGTTTATTTACTGTACAGTCAACTACCACTATTCGTTTGATTGATTTGCAAATTATTACATTGCAACCAATCACCGGTTTGGGATAAAATACGATGCAATACTTTAAAGTGAAAAATATTGCAATTTTGCTACAGATTTTCAGCTAAAATGAAAACAGTGTATCAAGAAACATGGTCAGAGACACTTTATTTGCTTTAGGGGGCCACAAAAAAATAATACGGTGAGCTGGTTTGACACTTGCTCACGAAGGCGTCTTGCGCCGTATGAGTTATTTTCTAAACATGCCTGCTTGATTGCACTTGTGAATGCTGTGTAAGATGGTTGACGTTTTTTTTAGTCAGTTATTCTCAAAAAATGCATGTTGCTCCTTTTTTAATGGTCCCCTGTTATGAGTGAGAAGGCCCTTCTTGATGAATAAGTCAGGCCACAGCAGTGCTCATGTCTGACAGAGCTGCAAAGATGTGGCAATGCAGCACCACATAGCAAACATAGCTTTTGTTCAGGTAGTTGGAACTACGCCACTGTGACAACCTGTCGGTCCCCCAATGCTTGAAAGCACTTTTTTTAATATCTTATGTAACCCAAAAAAACCCAAAAAACAATTTCCCCTCGTCTACTTGAATCGCAGTGTCTGTGACAGTGGAGCAAGCAAGAGGGGCAACTTTAAGTTCAGCTCTAGACAAGGATCAAGCATTTTTGGCATTCTTTTGAAGGCTTAGCTTGAGCCACAGTGGCTTGATTTATTACACTGCCATCTTCACTTGTGACTCTAATCTCTGCTTTATCTGCTTTAATTGTAACCGTTCATTCACATGGCATTTTTCTTTCTTTTATTTTTTTTTGCTTGATTTATATGGACTTCTCAGGGAACCATAAACAGCTGTTGCGTATCACCGCAGAGGAAAGTATGTATTATTTAATATTCCACCGGGCTTTGCTTGCCAGTCAAGGTTAGGGAAATACAGCATTGTTCCGGCTGGTAAGATCATGTTGAGACTAGTCTGCAGCCACAGCAATAGGACTCCAGAGAGACTTGATCTAGAAAATTCCAGCAGAGATTTAAAGACGTCCAGCTACCTGTAGATGAGAATTTACAAGCCAAAGACCAAAAAAAAAAACCTGCTGTGTGAGTGGGCTATACATTGACGAACATTTTGGGGGGAAAATATGCCTCTAAAATCAGTTGAGCCATCATTGTGTGTTACTTGAGACTTCAATGCAGTGCATTTGCAGTTCTAAACCTGCAAGCAAGATTTGAATGTAGCCTGCCTCACTTCACTACCCCGCCCTCCCCCCATTGAGTCTCTGAGCAAAACTACACCCCTCACTTACATGCAGGAGACGTACATTGTACATTGCGTGCACCCTAAACCAACTGACGAAAGCCTCCGTTTCGACAGTGTTAGCATGACTTATTCTTATGAAGTGTTACTAGTGCTCTAAATACCAAGTCTTCTCGTTTTGAAGTTCTATTTTGTGTTCAAGGGACCGGCCGATAAACGGCTGGCCGATTTAATCGGCTGGCCGATTTAATCGGCTGATCTGAGCTCATTTCAAAGCTCATTTAAAATATACGTTCACTCCTAACAAAGATAATTTAATTCAAACATTCCCCCAGCCCAAAAATGAAAAAAAAAATCTCAGTTGTGATTTTAAACAAGGACAAAGTATTGTAAAACAGTCAAATGTTCTGCCTGGAAATGATCTTTATTGTTGTAAGCGTTAAGGGACCTAAAAGGAGTTAGTTTATTCATTAGGTGTTTTTTAATTATTCAGCCAATTAATCAATTATCAGACTTTAATATCAGGTCAAATATCAGCATCGGCCCAGAAAAAAAATCATATTGGCCAGGCCCTATTTTGGAATCTATAATCAATTAAAATTTGGTTGACAAACTTACCTGTGAAGCAGAAATGTGACTCGTTCCACGTCACTTCTAAATCTTACACTGCCTGTAGTCCTTCGCTCCGCTTATGTTTGCTAATCTTATGTTCGGTATGTTATCCAACGAGCGCTGAGCGTTTTTGAATATTCTGGCGGCATATATTCCGCCATCGTTTCAACCAAGCTCTTGAAGCCCGAGGTAACAGGTCAGCGCGAGGTTGCTGGGTGACACGAGAGTGCATGGCAAATGATTGACACCTCGTCGGTCAGGTCTTCGGTCTCTGATTCGCTGGCTTCAAATTAATTCCACACGTGTTGGGATTTTAACGCTTTTGCGATGCCAACGCAACAAAATTGTACAGTGTGCGTGCCCATAACGAACAGCCGTCAGATAAGATGAATTGGCAGCAAAAAGGCCGCAAACTCTCATGTTTTTCCATCAAAACAAAGACTCATTCTCCAGACTTAATTCCTTGACGACGGGCGTTTTTTTTTTTCAATATTGACTCGAAGCATTCTAACTTCTCGCACGACAACATAGCGTCGTTTGGTTTCACATGCGCTTTTATCAGATGTCGCGAGGGAGGTTCCTGTTGCTAAATTGAGACGACGTTGCCATTGTCTGTTGAAGGGGGAATTGCTCGAGCAAGGCAACAAACAACAAGAGGAGCTTTGTGCCGCGTTACAAGTGAAGGCCACTCCGGCATGTGTGGGATGCAATTATCTGAAGTGGCCATCCCAAAATGCTTCAATGAACTGTTTACATTATATAATGAATAATGGGATCGCTGTTGTCGTTTTTTTAAGTGCGGGAGTCTTCAGTTACCTTCGATGATTATGCTTGGCTAAACTCAATCGGTAGAGCAGGTTTAAATCCCGGTGGTTTTCAGAGAGAAGCTAGCCTTGTTTCTGAGTAGCTGGTTCCATTCTGGGAATTCATGAAGTACAGCGGTACCTTGACTTGTACATTAAATGCGTTTGTGACCAAGCTCGCAACTTAATTTACTCTTGTATTGAATCAGTTTTCCATATTGAAATGTGTTAGCGCTGGAACTAACTCATTATTCTAATGACTGATTAATGCATTGATTATTTTGTTGAGATATAGATGAATCTGATTTTTTTTTTTAACTTGTTTTAAATTTCCCTCTTTTTATTTCAAAGCAGGGTATCATTTCCAATTGATAAATTGATGATGAATGAGATTCTGGTTTGTTTGCAAATGTCTGAAGAAAGATAAAAAGATAATCAGTCTGCTTTGAAGGAGGGCTCCAGAAATCAGAGAATGGTTCCTGTTGATAGGGCCAAAATTCCAAGAAAAGATCTCTGAACAAATAATCAATTCTCAAAACAATTACCCACTAATCGTTGGATCTCGAAAATACGCAGTGTGACAATGGGCCGATATCTTTGTGGAATGTTGTGAAAAACATGTGAGTGAGCGAAATTTTGTCACATGGCAACTGAAATCAATTGAAATTCTGTTAAATTGTTCCAGCAAACAACCCCCGCCCCCCCCCCACCAGATTATGTTTTGCTTAAAAAGACAAGAAAACATAATAAGGAGAACGTAAATAAATGAACAGGATTGACAAAGTGTCACCAAGCAGAAATCCATGCACAGACTATATATTATTCACGTTTTGATGTGTGCCTTTTACTCATGAAAATGAAAAATGCTGACATCAATGAGCATCTGACAAATATGAGTCAGCCTGTCGGTGAAAAAGTCAAATGACTCCACGATGACCTCAGCTGGCCGCTCGCTGGTGGACATTGAGGCTTGATGGCTTTGACCGTAATGAGGTGTGACTATGGCTTTCCTGCCTGTCTCACGGTCGGAATGCTACGCTTTTGTCCTCGTCGGAACCGTCCTCCGCACACCAGCCCAGAGACGAAAGTGCGTGGCTGTGCGACGACAATTGCGATGATGTCATCCCTTTCATTGCGCTGTCACCGAATAAATGCAGGCAAAGGACACGTCCACCCTCCATTCCGCCCCACCTGCTATATATTCGGGAAGTTTAACCCGGCAGAAACGCACAATAATCCAGGCGTGTTTTGTAGGGACGGCGGGTTGTTTTTGGCGTCCCCAGCTTCTCTTGGTGGTCTCTTAATTGCTCTGAAGTGAAAAATCTCATGTTGACTTGTTCCCGTCATCCCGTGCCCAATTTTAAAACCCACTGCCACAATTATGCAGAAATCCCACGGTAACTCCCCCCCCCCCCCCCCCCCCCCCCCCCCCCCCCCCCCCC
>CAAKHF010011625.1:42914-56394 GCA_901007745.1 Hippocampus kuda
TGTGGGGGGGGGTGGGGGGGTGTGTGGGGGGGTGGGTGTGTGGGGGGGGGGGGGGGGGGGGGGGGGGGGGGGGGGGGGGGGGGGGGGGGGGGGGGGGGGGGGGGGGGGGGGGAAGAAAAAGGGGGGGGGGGGGGGGGGGGGGGGGGGGGGGCGGATGCCATCCAAGGTGGAAGAGACAACATAATGGCATATGTATAAATATATTTTAGAAGTGTTTTCATATTGTAGCTCAGAAGAGAAATAGAAGAAAGTTCAACGTATCAGCAAATGACTGAAGTGCTGACAGTGAACCGCATATTCTAAATTCACATTATTTTTCTGTGGAACATATTTGCTGAAAAACGGTGCTTTTTCCAAAATGTCCCTAAGATGCCACAATGTCACCAAAGCTTTGTCTCAATAGGGTTTGATGTCAAGGAAGTATAGACTAGAGCTGCGAACATTGACGTCACGCATCCCACAATGTACTGCACCAAATGTAAAGAATGCCATTTTGGCCGGTTGAAAAAACCTTTGCGCTAAATTTGCTGCACTGCAATTTGATTCCCTCCCACCGGTGACCGTTTGAGTTGCGGGAGTTGTCTGCCTCAGTGAATCCACCAGGCAGACGTCCAGTAAGCAACCAGATGCTGACATGCTAGCCAGGAAGAGGCTGCTTTGCTAACGTAGCTTACCGAAAACCCTAACCTTTTCATCAGCTTTGTTAAACCACCATTCAAGTAAATGAATGTCATTTGAATTTGTTGGAAAGTATTTTTAAGTGCCACTACTTGCCTTCATGACCCTTGAATGTCTGCCGCTTAAACTGAGGCAGATGAGCACAGGCAAAAGCCGGTCAAGGTCGCCAGTTTGTTCACGTTGGTGCATTCCTGTGAGCCACCCTTTTTCCAGCAAGCATCGGAAAAGGATTAAAATGTGAAGTGATACTGTCAACAAAAGACTTGTAATGGTCAGACTGATTGATTCAATTCCTCAATTCTACATAATCACTGATATATGCTAATTTTATCATTACTCTCAATTGTAAACCATTTGCTACTATCATCCTAGCAAGGCAGTGAAAACAAATGAGTCACATGACGTCCGTCCTCGATACATATTGACTAATAGACAGGCTTTGTATATCAAGGAGGAGCTCATTTTAGCCTGGGGTGTTTGTGGAGGTTCCACATGACGATCAGTCATCCCTGGATTTAGTATGTTAAAACTAAAAACAATGCTAGCAACAAAGCTTTGTGTGTCTCTAGTAAGCTTGAGCGCTTTGATCTGTGCAGAAACCTCAGGGACATATTGACAATTTAGATGAGCGGAACGTAATATTTGAGTGGATGTTTGTCACTAGAGGTCATGTTTTGCTGAACCGACTGATGCACGCACGTCAAAATCGAGTGGGTAAGCCCACTGCGAATTATGCTAGTGTCAAGGTCAATTAAGATACAGTTCTTTGTCAACACATCACAAGCGTTTCCTATGCCCCCCCCACCAAGCTTTGATTACGCCATCTTTCATCCCATCATCTTGTCCCATTTGGCGAGCATGAGGGTATATTAATCCCAGTGTCACCTTGACTTGCACCTGCCTGACGAGCTCGCTTTGTTTTCTTGCTCTCTCAGCAAACCAGCCTCTCGACTATGGGGACTCTTAGCGCCATTAAAAAGCATTACGACTCAAGCTACATTTATCTGCCTTATCAAATTAGTTTTAGGGGCTTTTTTTTACCCTGATTGTGAAGCAACTGTTGATTGATGCGAACTCCAAGGGGCACACGGAGTGTCTTCAGCTACAATAGATGTGATTTCAATTGTCTGCTGCTCATGTTTGTCGCCACTTCTCGGCAGCTTCACGACCTTTGCCGAGCGGCCTAATCAAACAATCGCAAGCTCGTCTGCTTTCACAACCGCACCATGCCACAACCTGCCCGGAAAGACCTGATATGTCAGAGAACAAAACAACAGTATATTCATGATGAATTCCCTGATCAGAACTGGCTTTCAATTATGTTGAATGTCTGTGTTTGTCTTTTAGTTAAAATCTATTTGGAAGGACATATGTCAACTTAAAACAGTTCCAAGGTGTCTGTGACATGTGTTTGGCCAAATCTGAATCGCTGAAAAAAATTGTTGTACTCTTTTACACACATACCCTCTGCTCCCAGGCTGTAAATTAATCATACATGCAAAATCACTTGTGGTTAATATAAAATGAGGAATAAAAAAATATTCATCTCGACTGAGTCCAGCCGTGATCGTGTAGTGGTTAGTCCCCTGTGTTGTGGCTGCAGCAATCCTGGTTCGAAACCTGGTCATGGCATGTGCCAAGTCCATGCTTTGCGCATTGACCTTACAGTGCAGAGGTACCGGCTTCAATTGCAGCTCTGGCCTCCGTGTGTGGAGTTTGCATGTTCTCCCCGGGCCTGCGTGGGTTTTCTCCGGGTACTCCGGTTTCCTCCTACATTCCAAAAACATGCATGGCAGGCTGATTGAACACTCTAAATTGTCCCTCGGTGTGAGAGTGAGCGCGGATGGTTGTTCGCCTCGGTGTGCCCTGCAATTGGCTAGCAACCGGTTCAGGGTGTCCCTCGCCGACTGCCCGAAGATGTCTGGGAAAGGCTCCAGCACCCCCAGTGACCCTTGTGAGGATAAGCGGATCGGAAAATGGATGGATGGATGGATGGACATCTCTGTCAGGCATATATTTTTACGGGTAATCTAGTAAAATGACTAGATTTTAAATAAATAAATAAATAAATAAATAAATAAAAACAACAACAGCCGGAAAGGGGGAATTAATGTCACAGTAAGCTATTTGACAAAGGAGAAAGTATTTACGTTAATGGCATCACATCTGAAATGGCTCAGTAGAGCAGCGTAAGGAACTAGTAAAAATCATAAGGTTGAAAACAGCCATTCTGTTTTTTTGTTGTTGTTGGGGTTTTTTTTAGGAAATTTATCTTACCTGCACCGCTGTCATTTGTAAGCAGATTGTGTGACCAAAACTACATTTTCAAGCACTAATATCTTTCATTTACGTTGTGATAGGCCTTGGATACTTGAGGGTTTTATTCAAGAAGCATCTGGCGTATTATCAATTTGATAAAATGGTTACATTCAATGCATTGACTTGTTTTTAAATATGAGGTCCTTGTTTTGTTTCCTCCATGCGTTCACAGGCAGTGGATGTGAAGCTTGGGGGCAATAGACAGCTTCTAAACATCGCAGACTTTTGTCGTATTGACACGTCTGCGGTGAGAATGTGTCGAGTTACCGTCAACTGGCCCCTGCTGCTCAGAAGCGGTTGTATGCTGAAGAACGAGCTGACCTATGAACTCTTACTTGGACTTTGGGGTAAAATCTGATTGGCTTTCATGTGAGTAATACAATGCAACTTACTTCACTTTCAAAGTCAGTTTAAAGCTTAAACAGAGATGCCTGAAGTGAAGAATTATTATTGTTATTTATTTTTAATATTCAATTTATAGATCATCGTCTGCGGAAATTGAAGAAAGTAAACGTGAGGTGTAGAAAGCACATATATCAAATGGAATAAATAAATAAGTACGTAAAGTGCAGACACTTGAAAAATGAATTCAACCACAGTAACGGAGTATTTGTACTTCATTACTTCCCACCACAGTGGAGTAAATGCGCTGAACAAAACAGGTTTGGTTTCGGATTTCAGATGTCCTCCCCTCTTTCCCCCTTTTCTTTCTTTTCCTTTTTTTTTGGGCTGCACCGTAGCCCTCGTCTTGTGAATCACAGGCGGCAACCGGTTCCCCCAGCCCTCCGTCGTGCATCAAGACTGTTAATTATGCTGCTTCTGCGCTCACGTCTTTGCTTTTTTAATCCTGTACTTGCTGAAACTGTTTCATCCTAAAATGCACTTGAGTCAACAGAGGCGATTGACTAGCCTTTTGCCAAGCATGGCATATTTGTTTGGTCACAAATGAAGAGATATTTGTTAAGAGAAACGCTCGTGAGAAGCCCCACACCACACTGAATGAAAATACCACTGCAGAGGTAACGCTGCGACTGAAATGAGGCGGCAGTTTGGGATGTAATAAGATTTTTCGAAAAAAAATTCATTTTAATTCATGGGTAATTTGCCTCTATTTAGCCATCAGTCTAACCAATAAGACCAGAACATTTATGTTTCATACATCGGACTTTGTTTTTGTTTAATACACAGATTAATTTATTACATTTGTTTCTCAAAAATGGGGGCTCATGAAAAAAAAACGCCACATTTTAAAGTGCAATCGCAATATCGAGGAAAGAAAATCGTTTAATCAATTGGATTATTTTTCTGAATCATTTGGCTCTAAAAAGGCATATAGAAAATGGATGGATCATTGTATTGTCACTCAAGATTCATGGATTCAATCCTGTGAGAATAGTACCGTATTTTATGCATTATAAAGCGTAACTTCAATGAATGGCCTATTTTAAAACTGTTTTCATATACAGGGCACACTGCATTATAAGGCGCATAGAATAGAAGCTACAATAGTGGCTGAGATTGTGTTATCCATCCGCTAAAGGGAATACAATACAATACAATGCAAGCTTATTTATATAGAGACTTCACAACCGCTGCAGCTGTAACAAAGCCATTAGGACTGGTCACAAACACGGACATGAAACATCAATACAAATGGTGTTACAAAACCATAAATGAAAGACAAAGGTTATGAAGACAACTGATTCAACAAAAAGGCACAGAAAACTCGTGGGCTCACATCCATAAGGGGCTAAATATCCTTCGAAGTCTTGCTTGTCTCTTTCTTCCTTCGTTTCCGCAGTAGTTAAGTATGCTTTTGGTGTTATCTTCGTTTCATCATGGCCGCTTAGAGCTCACGAAGTAGTTGTCTGTTTGAGTGTGTGTTGGCGAATGCACATGTCAATTAGTGTCGGGCAGAACCCTTTTAGATTACAATAAGGTTCCTGCTAATAATCCCCACTAGATGGCGTAGGAACACAGACAGGGAAACAACGCAATGGGGAATATAAAGAAACTGTGACACCGTATATAAGGCGCATCGGATTATAGGGCGCACTGTCGGCTTTTGGGAAAAGGGAATACTTTTAGGTGTGCCTTATAGTCAGAAAATACGGTACTCATCTTTTTAGAAATACAGGTTTTTATATCAATAACAGTTGAAAGAAAGAAGGAAGTTGCACACAAGCAAACAAAGCCACTTTGACGAGAACAATGTGTCTTTGGCAGAGGTAACGATAAGAGCCCAAGAGATTTCACAAAGCCCAGCGGCACTTTCACTCAAAGAAAACAACATTAGCGGAGAAATCCCCATGCTATGCTCACCTGATGTAAGCGGTGCAGCCGGTTACTATGGAGTCACAATGTCTTTGGCCCCTCTGCCTCACTCGAAATGGTTGTCACGGCTGGTTTACTTCCGAAGGGCATCACGGCTGGGGAATTGTTGTATTCAATGTAGATTTTGAATGTCACCTCAAATGAGTTGGCCTCATTAGTGTGCCTCAGGGGGCTTGTTTGTTACCGAGGACACTCATTACTCTGACTATCCTCTTTTTCTCCTAATGACGTATTCTACGAGGAGAGCTATTTCTTTTACTGCTGCAGCAAATAGTGTTGCCGTTAAGTTATGCAACATATAGTGCAGTTGTACAAATAGCTATTTAATCGGAGTGTGAAATCAAGTGCTTTCACGGTCGGAGCGTCGTTACATTGCCGCTTGACGAGGGTGAACCGTGGGTTTTGTCATCAGTTTTTGGCAAAGTGCCACCACTTGAGGTTTTAGTGCTTTTAACTTAATGACGCTCGATTAGGCCGCTGCCATTCGCACACATGCATCCTTTGTCTTTCCGACAAATTAACCTGCTTTTAAAGAAGCAGAAGTCAGAGGTCGCGCGGAGTGGCGATTACACGTGCACACAATCGTCAGGCGCAGATGGATAATACACACTCCAGCTTTTACAATTCTAAATTGTATTGGGCATTTACTTGCCAAGTAATGTTTCAAACGGCAGATACCGCAGTGGCGGACAAAAAGCTCATAAAAATAGACTGAGAACAGTCTGACTGAAAAATGTGAACTCCTGCTGATGTCCCCTCTTTCAGAGCTGTGCCGTGTTCTCTGCATTGCATGCGTTTTAAAAGTTGGAAAACAGTCCACAGAATATCTATTGTTCTTTATCTTGTTGTTATTCTACCTCGACTACTAGACTTGCAATTTGGAAGTATACACTACCCACAAAGAGTAAGGTAAGTTTG
The DNA here is from genome assembly GCA_901007745.1 of Hippocampus kuda. Lineage (NCBI taxonomy): Eukaryota > Metazoa > Chordata > Actinopteri > Syngnathiformes > Syngnathidae > Hippocampus > Hippocampus kuda. Next base: position 49,164 of record CAAKHF010011625.1, read on the forward strand.
ACCTTGGGATGGCATTTCAGGAAGAATGTAAAATGCACTTTTTTAATGCCAGCCGTAAAAAAAAAAAAGACAGAAAAAAAGAAAAAGGCTCAGAAGGCTTACAGAATATTATGTTTTATGACTACGCAAACAAAATCTACCAAATGAATGATTAGACTCTCTACTTTCGTCACACACCAACTAGTTCGTTTCCATTTTATTATATATACCCGCGATTTAGTGATCAGCAGTAGTTTGGTTTCACCCAAATTAAATATTTTGGACCCCCCAAAAAGCAGAAAACATGCTTTTTGTAAAAGGATATATGTATATGTGTGTGTGTGTGTGTGTGTGTGTGTGTGTGTGTGTGTGTGTGTGTATATATATATATATATATATATATATATATATATATATATATATATATATATATATATATATAATATAATATAGCGTTATTGCCACCTCAACCATCTGAACAGTCCTTTTTTCTTCCATAAAATATAACTGAATTGATTTAACGTGTGTGTGTGCCTGTACAATATGATGTGCAGAAGTTCTTGAATTTAATGGCCAATTAATCCACTAATCTTTTGGAAACAAGCCCATGTTGGAGTGGTACCTTTTATATCTGATGTGGAGTTTTATCTGCTTTGTTTTGAGTGATCATATTAAATCTGGCCAGGGATTACAGGTGCATAATGGGGAGGAAAAAGAAGTACAGTGCTCCCTGAAGAAGAATGCAAAAAATTCTAATGAGGTGACCTGGCTGCCAAGCTGGGGTGGTTGGGAGCCGAGGTAACGGGTGAAAAAAAAAAAAAGTGGAGGTCTGCTTCAGGCTGCACTTCCCCTCTCACTGCACTCGCTGTCCGCCTCCAAGCCGCCAAGTGCATTAGTGAGACGACGAGCCCCCCTGTTGCACATTAGAACATGCAAGCAGCCACTGAACAAAACCGACCGTGGTTTAAATGTTAACGGCTCCACAAAAAGACGCTCCAGTTGCCACACTGGAAGCATAAAACGTAGTTCCTTACTGTTCCCACTCTTCCGTTCTAAAGCTATATTAAATACCCCTCAGAAATGGCATGAAAATGTTGAGAGATGCCTCCGCCGAGTTGAAGCTCTTTTGAAAAAAAGTGAAGAAGTTAACACTGATAATACATCACAAGCGTATCATCTCCAAGATAGCATGTAAATCACCGCCTCGGGCTCGACGCAGAACGGGGATGGCATCCCTGCAATCTGATTGGATGCTTTGGAAGTGCTTGGAGGTGATGTCACCGTATCATTGCCGCATGTCTTAAACATCCTTATCCGTTGCACAACACCTCGGCGCAGCACTACTCATTACTTGTTGCCTTTTCTTTGGCAAGAGAAGATACGACCAGCGACCATTTCTAGTGCCTGATCAGCAAAGCTTCGAAGAGTCCTGAGCAGATACCATATAAGTCACGTGAACCTGATCCCTCATTGGTCAAGTAGCTTCTGTAACATTTGGTGATGCTAGATGCTAGAAATGACAAAACGAAACACATGCTAACCTTAGCTTAGCACGTTGCTGCGCCTTAGTTTTCCGATATTATTGCCCACAGTTACCCCTTTACTACAGCAGTGCAATTTCGTTCAAATTCATCCCTGCCACAATACGAAGGATGTGCAGCAAGCAAAAAAACCCCAAACCATAATACACATTAGCAACCCAGTGTCTGATATCAATCCAACATCAATATGACATCAAAATCCAACACCTGTTAGGGATTCAGTACTGAGTCAGCCTGCGGAAACATTCAAGTCCGACATGCAAATCTCCAAATCCAAAATGAGGCCAAAGAAGGGATTCCACTGTATGCTATCATCCAAAAAATATTCACAGAAAACCCATTTTTCAGGAAGGAGCTCAAACAGACCTCAAATAAAACGAGAACACCCCCTCCATAATTTTCGTTTATAGCAGGGGTGTCAAACTCATTTTTGTCATGGGCCACATTATAAACTGAAACTATTTAGTCAAGAATAACGTTTTATTCAACTATTGTTTAAGTAACTGTAATAAGGGGATTGGTAACCAGAAAACGCTTACAATATGTCACTGATTTATTACATATGATATTTCGAAACTTTGGTAGACATTTTAGCAAGTATTATGGTAGTTTTCATCTTTGACTTGCTTTCGCGGGCCACTTAAAACAATTTGGCGGGCCACATCGGGCCCGCGGGCCTTGACTTTGAAACCCCGGTTTATAGCATGTCTCTTTTTGACTAAGGCGTTCAATTCGGTGTTTTTTTGTTTTTGTTGTTTTTTTTTTCTCTCTCTCTCGCAGTCCTGCAAAACCTTTCAAAGTGGAAAACTGAAACCCTCTCAGGGGAACCGTGCCTAGTAAGTCCTGTGCAATGGAAAAGTGGCATTCGCGTCACTTTTTATGACAAGCAGACCACCTAAACACTGCAATTCACTTCTTCTCTCTAATCAAGTGCCTCTCTGAGTCGGACATTTATTACAAAACCTCCATGGACCACCCAGGTAACGATGTTGTTTATGTTGAAGAACTGGCAACCCCATTTGGTATTTTCCAGTGTCTCAAGGCTTCGCTCCGCCATTGCTCACACACACACAAAAAAAAAGTTCAAGCCTGTTGATGTGGTTTATAGATAAGACAAGTCTGCGCTCGAGATAAAAACAACGTCTGTATACAGCACAGGCGCAACTCCACGACTGTCTTCTTGTCGGGGACCGTGATTGAAATCCACTTTGCCACTTTGCCTCTCTACCCATTCCTTTCCGAGCTGTGCCGCAGCGATAGCGAGGGCCTCGGAGTCTGGCCAGAGCAGCACATCACACAATAATGGTGATGATGAATGGTGATACGCTGTCACCAGTGTCTGAGGCGCTTTGACGCCATTTGATGTTTCCACCCATTTGTGGTCAGTTGAACAATTTGTCAGCGCGATGCTCATCTCGTCGTGGCGTGCTCGCTTTGTCTGAAGCGGGGCCCTCGTCAGTCAGCGCGCCCCGGCTGCGTAATTTAGCGCTCGGGCTCAAGTCATGATGTCACGGCGGAGTCAGAAACTTAAAAGTGGAACAGCCAGCGTTGCGTATTTCTCGAAGAATGTGTCTGAGCATGCCCTGCTTCTTTTCCCCTTTGTTTAAACAAACACTCCTCAGTTCCTCTCTCATATTGGGGACATTCCAGAATGTGACTGGATGCTATTAGTATTCTCGTTTGTCTGCCAGCAAGGCCTGCCGTCTGTTTTTCTCTGAAGTTGCCTGTTCCTCAGACTCACTCCATCAGACTGGCAAATTAGTGCCTGGGTCTGTGCCAGATGTGCGCACAAGGGCAACCAGGTAGGATTTTGTGCTCATGCAGAATTCCTGAAACTGCCTGTCTACTTGGACTGTCTCAAACGAATTGTTTTAGAATCAATTATCTTGTTGAGGTTCCTTCGATTCTTTTACTGTTTTCTGTTGAAAGTGACCCCAAACACTAATCATCTCCACCACCAGTAAAAAGTGTCCGCAGCAACTCATGTCGGTGCGGTAACACAGAAGTGGCCAAACATTGCGTAGTACTAAATCACGTTTTAAAAGTATTAATTATAGTTTTGAAGCAGAAATTTGTATCAACTTATTTTTGTGGTCCACTTAACCAAGGTCTTAAATTTGACTTGACTGCCAAAAGCTGCTCCCTTCATCATTTTTGCAAACTTTCCCAGAGTCTTTTTTTTTTTTTTTGGTCATTTCCTCAAAATTTGCTGTTGATTCGACAGCGTCCGATTGAATTACACAACTTACTCAATGTCCGTCATCTGACACTTACTCCGACATGCGTGATCGTTTATCCCCCTCCCTTATGGATGTCGTCAAGGAAAGATGTTTGATCCATTTATGCTGATTCCAAACCAAATCCCTCTGAGATTCTTGTTTCACAGTGTAATCCTTATCTCTCCGACTCCTCTTGCATCTAATTCATCTGGTTTTCCTGGCAGCGCTCGTGTAAACAATCGTAGCAAAGTACCCGTGCCAGACAATTTTCAAAGACTTCACTGTGTTGGAATGAGGCCTTGCTCTTGGCCGGGGCCAGGACAGAGAGATCTTTGTGCCTGCTGCCCATCAGGCACATCGAGCCCTTCGAGCAGGGTACAATTAGGGAACATGGCGAGCCCATGGACTGTATGGAAGGCAGCCTTTCTGAAAAGCGGCGGCGTCAGCCAAACAACCCCTCAGCCCTATTCATCTCTGCAGCAATTACAAGCTTGTACGGCAAGCTTTCCTGTCCTTTGTCACAGCTTTGTAAACACTTGCCCATTCAACCGGGAAACATCCGTCTTGGTTTTGCCTACTTTAGACTCACTCGTCCAACAATTTGCGGAGGTGCACCAACTTTCCAAGACACCTCGGTTACCGGGATCGCCCTCCCCCACCTCTCTGCCAAGTTTGAGAAGAAGTGTATTGAAGACCAGTCAGGTCTTGTGCTTTGGGTTGAGTAACTCAAAACACAAGGCTGTCCCTTACTCATCGCACGACTCATGTTTCCTGCCGATTGCCTTGTCTCTGCCTCCTACCACTGACGCCACATTTTACGTTTTGTCACAAGTTCCTGAAAGTTCCGCTTTTTGTGAGTCACTCATAGGTTGGGTCGTCAGATGGCTGTAATTATTCTGTCTGACCCGGAGAGGGCACTCCTCCGCGTATGTACGTAGCCTTAGTTTTTTGTGGTTTTGCTCTTCTCTCTGCACTCACTTTCGAACCAACCTAAGGGGAGGTCAGAGCTAATTAAACTTATCTAGTCAGCTCCAGTCGACATCTCTGGGAAATGACCTGCAGACCTGTGAAAGGGTAGCGGAGAATGGATGGATTATGGACCTCGGGTTGGGTAAAAATGAGATTGCTTGTTATTTTGGTGGTTTCACGGAAGTGCTCTTTAATTATCTGTCTCTGACAAATACTTTGTGTCCACACACACACACACACACACACACACACACACACACACACACACACACACACACACACACACACACACACACACACACACACACACACACACTGCTAGTCAATTTAGACCTTTTAACATGACACCCCCCTTTGTCCAATTATGCCTGCGAGCAAGGAGATAAGGACTGTTTTCAGCCACATGCGTTTGTGTGTTGTTTTTCTACCACAAACATCCTCCGGACGCAACATCTGCATGTATGGTATGCGCTTGTAAATAATAGCAAATATGAGAGAGGCTATTCCGTCACCAGTATGGCATGAACAATCCTATGCTGAATTAGCAGTACAGGAAGGAGAGTAGCATGTACGATGAGCTTTGGTTATGTTGAGTTCAAGGAATACAAGTGCGTTATGGTTTGTATTATTGTAAAGATTGGTATAATCATCAATTAATTAATTACTGTGTCCAAAACCTACTGTACCAGAGTATATCTATTAGGAGTAGCGACAAAGTACTTTGTGTATAGCGCCTTCTCTTATTGTATCTTTCAATGCAAAACGCTCTGATTACTTGACGAGCACATAATAATGAACACCTAACGAGAAGCCGCACCGCCTGGATAGGACCGTGCCCCCGTACTAGCTTAAATAAAGTTAGCGGTGATGTTGCTGATGGCGCCATGCGAATGCGTCGCTGCTGCAGCCATGTCACACACTGAATGCTTGTGGCTAATAGGATCACAGCCTCAGTCAGTCAGTCAGTAGAACTCTCATCCTCCAAAACCACCAAATTGGCTCAACGTTTGCTTTTTTGATGTGCAGCTTGTGGTATTTGATCCTGAAAAATGCAACTCTGCATTACAATTCCGTGCCCATTGCTGCTAAAGAGATGGCGGCCGGCTATGGTTAAGAAGATGTCTGCCATCATTTTGTTGAAGCACCCAGTTGATTTTTCTCATTTTCTTTCTTCTCTTGTGCAACCTCTCAACATACATGAGAAGGTCTTTTGGCTTTCGCATTGTTTTTGTGCTCAGACCTACTGAGAAGAGGATTACAGTTATGCTAGTGCTTATTTTATTCGTGATGGTGCGACCTGTTGTCCACTCTTGTGCATGTGTGAATTGCTTGTCATTGATTAACAAAATGCATTTGACGGTTTTCACGGCCAAAAAATCTGTCATTTTTTGCCCCCACTAACACCTCCCTTCCCCCAACACACGCACACACACACGCACTTCCACGCGACTAACAAGACTTTACAAGACGAAGTTACTCCCGCTGACGCCATCGCATGTCTAATCACATCTGTAAATATTTGTAAAAGCACACATAGTTGTGGCAAGAGCCCACTTCACTGGGTATTTTGTGGGATCTTTCTGTACCAGAAGCTATTGGCCCAATACTTTATTGCACCCCTTTATGGTTATGTCATTTAATGTTTTTTATTTTATGAGAAATGGAAAGACACGGTAAATAAAGGCATGTGTGTGGAATCTGCAACACTTTTTTACTTTTATTTGAGTAATTTTTCCACCCCTCTAAGTTTGCTGCAAAGTTTGCTGTGAATAAAACATTGCCTACTTGGCAGATGTAAAACAGTAGCAGTTAAAACTTGAAAGGGGATTAGTCTGGTCGTGGCTGCATGTATCTGCATATTTAATTTTTTTAAATTTTATTTTTCTTTAACATTGGTTCCTCCTTAAACTTCATAAAATCACAAAACGTACCTGATCAATGCAAATGCTCATATGACAGTCTTCTTCTTCTCCTTTCAGCTTGTCCCTTTTCAGGGGTTGCCACAGCGAGTCATTAATTTCCATCTTTCCCTGTTCTCTGCATCTTCTACTCTAACTCCAACTACCTGCATGTCTTCCCTCACGGCATCCATGAATCTCCTCTTTGGCCTTCCTCTCTGTCTGCTACCTGGTAGCTCCATCTCTAACATTTTCCTACCAATGTATCCCCTGTCCCTCCTCTGTACATGTCCAAACCATCTCAGTCTGGCCTCTCTCACTTTTTCTCCAAACTTTCCTGTCTGAGTTGTCCCTCTGATGACCTCATTTCTGATCCTGTCCATCCTTGTCACTCCTAAGGAGAATCTTAGCATCTTTAACTCAGCCACCTCTAACTCTGCCTCCTGTCTTTTGCCAAGTGCTAGTGTCTCGAGACCGTACATCATGGCCGGTCTCACAACTGTTCTGTAAACTTTTCCCTTTACCTTAGCTGACACCCTTCTATCACAAATCACTCCTGACACTTTTCTCCAGCTGTTAAATCCTGCCTGCACTCTATTCTTCACTTCTCTTCCACAATCTCCGC
>CAAKHF010011625.1:67235-79089 GCA_901007745.1 Hippocampus kuda
AATTTTATTCCCCCCCCCCCCCCTCATTTTTACTGTTGCACAAAAGAATACATCCAAGCATTTTGTTTCCACAGAGGCTGCTCGGAAATCTATCACATGCCCTTAGTGGACTACAAGAACCACAAGGAAGGAATGCCCTATGAGCTGAAGTTCCCCTTCCGCCCGGCCAGCAACAGCAACACCAAGTGGCCGAGAACATCCTCCAGTCCTCAAACGCGGCCTGCGGGCTCCGGTGGTACACTAATCAAGGCCCCTCCATCAGACATCGGCACCTCTGCTGCCATGTCGCGCAGTGTGTCCAGTGACGGTCGGCCCGTCGTTCCCAAAAGGTTGCCTATAAACCCAAAGTGACCAAACATAAAGACATAGTGGCATTGCATCTGACCGCTGTGTGGCATCGTCTTGTTTCCGCACAGATATTCACCTGGAAATGAAAACTACGCCCTTGCGTGTTCAATTGTGATGGGCCGCACGCTTCACAACACAAACTCCGCCTCTGCCCTCCCCTACACTGACAACATGAGCTCCAACCACTGGAGGCAGAAGTCCATGCCTGAGGGGTAAACTCATTTCTCAGTTTCTTGAATCTCAGTTTTAAAACTCAAAATCCACATTCGACATTCAAAACCAATTATTCACCATAAAAATGATGATAAAAATCAATCGTCAAGGGAATTATGTAACAGGCTGCGGCAATTATTACGGCTCCCACACGGAACATGAATTCATTGTTCCTGTTTAATACAAAAATAGTTTTTTCTTTCTTGCATTTTTTTTGTTCTTTTGCTGTACCAACAAAGTAGTGGAACCTCCAAAGTTGTACAATTTAGACTTCAACCAAAATCTTATTGTGCCCCAAAAGTACACCCTGGATTGGTCGCTAGCCAATCACAGGGCACAAATAGACAAACAAGCATACACGCTTGCACACATATGCATAGTTTAGTCTTCAGTGAACCTAGCACGCATGTTAGGCCAGTGTTGATTCAACCTCAGAAACTTTGAAGCCGATATGTTCAACAGTAGGTCATCGCGCGGCTCTATGGGAAAATGTGTTTTGAAATTTGAACAACTTTGGGAGGTTCCACTGTTTTTTCAATGGAATTAAAGAAAGCAAAGCATCTGTCTAGTCGTAAATACCCACAGTGCCTCTCTTCTAGGTTTAATAACAACAACTGTCAGTCCCCTGTGTCATCGGCGCGACTGTTGCCAGGTGACAGTGCTAGTGCCATCAAAATGGGCTCCAGCACAGGAGCCGCTTGGTCCCGAAATGGCGAGAGTGAAGTAGCATGTAGACAGGGGGAAAAAAACACTCACGGTAAGATTGAGTCTTTTTTTATGGCAGTGTTTGAATAAAAAGTGACTTGATACAACAAGGAGACATTTCTTGTCTGTTGTGTCACCGCCGGCAGAAGCTTCCAAGGCGCTCATTCCTCGACTTCAGCCACCAGAGCAGAGTGGACATATTTCACCGAGCAAGAGTGCTAAAGTCAGTCGGACACATAAACCATTTTGACTTTCCTGAGTGTGAAATCACATCTAGTCCGCGTAAATATAATATATACTGGTAATTTAGATTTTATGTATAGTGTCTGTATAATTTCAGTTCTTAAAATGTGCAGTCCACTTGTTTTCATATCATTCTTTCATGAATATTTGGAAAAAAGTGTTGAAAAGATAAAGCCACAAATGTGTGTGCTTGCATTTATTATTGTAATATGATTTATGACTGACTGACTTTTCTATGATAGAATTTTGTGAAGTTAGTAACGCAAGACCTCAAGTGAAAGTGTTTAGTAAGTTAACGCAAATTGAGCAAGAGACTCTGTCTGAAGAGAACTCTTTCAAATTAATTCGTGCTAGCCTTTTCTTTAGCATTAGCTTAACCTATAAAACGGGCACATTTATGTACAGTAAACCCAAGTTGCTTATTTTTTTATTGTTATCAAGATTTATGTATTGCGTGTTTTCATATAAAATACATGAAAAAAAGTTGCATATTAAATCACAGTCCCAATTGGGGGTGGGGGGGGGGAGATCACAAAGTATCTTTCTAAATTGTTCAGACCTACACTCTCCACAGCTGATATCATGTTGGTCACTTTCTTTAACAGCAAATTACTGTCGTCGAAACTGAATCCGACTGCGCATACTGAGAATCTGACATCGAAAACCTTTCTGTCTTGCGTTTCGCACAGGTGGACGCGCCATATTCCTCCAGCCAGTCCAGCAGCAACACGCTGTCAAGCAATGCCTCAAGCTCCACCCACAGCGACGACAAGTGGTACGAGGCGGGCTCACGGTCGGGAGTGCGCGGCGATCTCGAGCTCGGCGCCTACCTTCAGGGCACGTCCACCGACAGCGGCATCGACGCCACGTCTTTCACCGCCACGCAGAGCAGCACGGCCTCCTCCACCGGCGCCTTCAGGGCCGTGGACGGCGTCCCGTGGCAGGACGAGACAGACGGGCAGAGAGGGGCTGACTCTTTGCTGCCTGCTCCTGACTCCCTCATTCCTGCTGAGAGAGGTGGTGAGAATCCATTGAAGAGCCCCTCAGGCTTTCCTGACGACGCTTCCTACCCCCTGAGTGACTCCGCCTCCCACTCCAGGTGTGCATTTGCTGTCATGTGTTATTTTGTCCTCAAATGTATTTCAGATACAATGGTGCCACGTTTCGTATTGAAATGCTGCCAGCTTAATGCTGGCAGTCAATCGAAAAACCGGCTTGCAAAAATTAGCTGTAGGAACACAACAGTTAATATAACAATACTCAAGGGCATATATACTTCATATGATATGAAAAAGGAGCGACATTAATAAAGTGCCATTTTCTTATTCTACTCTTTTTATATCTATGTCAGTGTATCTCCCAGTGTGGACCACACTGCCCCTCAGAGGCCAAAGAGGACACATCATGAATCTATTTCTTGTTACTTTTATTTTAATGTATGATTTATATTTTACTTGTAATTAGTTGTTCTTTTCAGTTATATTTATAGCTTTGTAGTTGAACGCTACATATAATGTTACATTTTTAAATCAATGAATGGTATGGAGTATGCGTACCGGTGCTGTTAATTCAATCTATCACTTTTACAATCTCTTATGTTTGATACATCATAGTGATGTGTCTTTCTTAATTAGAATAACGTTACAAATGTGGCTTTTCGGACAGCTGAAATGGATTAATGGTATTTCAGTTCTTTTCAATCGGGAAAATTGATTTGTTATACAGTACAAGTAGATTGAGTTACCAGCTTGGGCATGGAATGAATTAAATTAGTCAAGGTAGCACGGTTCATCATGCATCATCCCAGGTGAAAAAGTCAGATGCTCTGCAGCTTGGGTTCTGAACAAAGGATGTGCCTGTGTATGGATGTGTGTTTGTGCGTGTGTGCGTTCTCTATCCCCCAGTATCCATGATAGAAAGGAAATGCTTGAAGTTGCTAAAAAAGCAGACTGTGAGCTCAGCACTGTTTCCCCCCCCCCTTTTAAATCCCACTTCCTTTGAATCAACCAAAGCTCCCTTCCCTCGCTTCTTCACTCAGCCAGAAATAACTCAACGTGTACATTGGAGGCTTTGTTTTATAATGTGTGCACGCACGTGCATGCACACACACAGACGCACACACATACAAAACTTGAGGCTTGAAAACTTTTGCCTCTGCAGATGATGGGCGAGATGCAAGGACACCGCGTCCTGTTTTTATTATGGCTGAGTTAATCAGCATGCAGCCAGGGAAACATTTTTATTCATTGAACTGCTTTCTCGCATTTGAATAAGCAACTTTAAAGCAAGAAGTGAGTATTTGGGCGGGCATTTAACGCAAATGAAAGATGATATTTTGCATTTATAATCGCTTATCTGCTACCATGTTTTTTGAGCAGAACATAGGTCACTATCTTTGGAACATGGAAGTGGGAAAAACATTCTCTCCTTAGTATTTTCTGCCAGCAAAAAAAATATATATATTATACATATATTATACATATTATCACCCGCAAACCTTGTGAGGATAAAGCGGATCTGAAAATGGATGGATATTATTATCCATTTGCTATGCTGCTTATCCTCATTAGGGTCGCGGGGGGAGATGTAGCCGATCCCAAATGACTTCGGCTGAAGGACTAATATTTCCATCAGTTGATGAATTGATTGTTCATTTTCCACATCGTCAATGAAGGAAATTCTGAACTAAAACTAGAACTGCACTCTCGCTGTGCTTTTATCCACTTGCCTCTTTTAATACAGTAGAGTAGAGTGAACCTTTATTCATGGCGCAATGCTCGAATATAGCTTTTTTTTTTTTTTTTTTTTTTAACAGCAGCAAGTAGATAGCTTCAGCACACAATAAGGCTGGATTTATTGCAGCTCCAAGTGTCCATTACGATTCAGTGTCTAGTGGCGCATATCAAACAAGACTGTTAACATTCATGGAATAAATGAAATAACCCAGATGTACAGACTGACAAATTGCACATAACTACATCCATAAATGGAAACACAGAAGTAAACAGTAATATTAAAACACTTAAACTGTCTATTGCTATCGTCATGTCAGCCCTTTTGGTCTGTCTCTCTCTTTTTTTTTTAATGTATCCATGGCGTCCATCTCAATAGGCTCTTATCCTTCTGTTGTCCTCAGCAGCACACTGAGTTCTGGCCCCTCCGGAAACCAGGAGGAACCGGCAACCGACACCTCACCCACCTCCCAGAATTCCCCGGGGCCCAAGACCTTCTACCCGAGGCAAGGCGCCACCTCAAAGTTTTTAATTGGCTGGAAAAAACCCGGAGGGACCGTCAACTCTATCGACTTTGGCAGCTCTCGGAAGTAAGTTTTCTCCGTCTACTTGAAGATGCATCTGGTCCAAGTTGTCATTCAGGGGAGCGGAGAGGAGAGGAGAGAGAGAGATAGAGAAAGAGAAAGAAAGATGCATTCTACTGCCTTCTGCTGTTCTACTTGATGTATGGCTGACTTGTCATGCTACAGCCACCCACCCTTCTTTTCCTAATGTGGGCACCACCTCTTAGAGCTAGTCTCGCATTTCAAATTTTTAATTTGCGTTTTTTAAAATGGGTTATGTTGGGTTGGGTTGAGAGGGTTTTTTTTTTTCGTTTATTAAAAACTTTTTATGAACTCATGCTGGTAAAATATTCCTGGTGATATAAAAAATGTTTGATGAATTAGAAAAATGTAGTGATGATTGTATGTATGATATTCCATATCTGATCTGTGTTTATACAAAATTTGCTATAGGACCATCTTTATTATGTAAATATAATACCAATGTCCTGTTTCACCATATTTGTTTTATTTTTGTTGTATGATAATAGTGAAACGGAGGTAAAAATTTTTTTTTATCCCAAACCAGCTTTGAGTTTCTTTAGCATCCCATTTACATACCTACCGTATCGAGTTGTGTTGCACAATTTTACATACTCTGCCCGAATTTAGAAATAAATATATGTACCATTCTTCAAAAAAAAAAAACGAGTGATTAGGCAAACACATTTATTTTATTTTTAATGGGGTTCAAATCAATAGCACAATCATTAAATAAACAGTAGCAAGAATGAAAATAATCAGATGGTCTCCGTTCAGTCAGTTGTCATATTAAAAAAATATATATCTGCAAGTTCCGGCCAGGGTATGTGAAATTATGTGTACAAATATCCCTGGGATGCTTTTAGCCATAAGGAGAGAACAGTTGCAGTGGCAGTGAAGTAATGCGTTTTTTGGGGGGGTTTTTTTGCTCCTCTTGTCTAGACGGCACCAGAGTGATGGTCTACTGGTCAGTCAGCCGCAGCTCAGAGCCAACCTGCGGGGCTCGCAGTCGCCCCAGCGGCACACTGCCAAGTCCAGCCTGGAAGAAGACTTGAAGAAGCTTATCATGCTTGACAGCCCTCCCCCCACCACCACTGAAGAGAAGGTATACACGCAGATCTTAAACTTCAGGATCAATGCAACAATTTACAATGGTACCTCCGAAGTTGAACACCAATATGTCATTGACATTTTGTGGAACTTTTACAAGTTTCCGGTGGGCTCAAACAGGAAGCCTACCATGGGACGACACCACAGTGTCAATGTTTGCACTTCGCAAATACACTCTCAACTTTACGCATCGGAGGTCTTTTCAAACGGTAGTTTTCTAAAAGTTGTTGGAGTGCAAACAAAACGTTCTGGAAAGTGATGCCAAACTTGCTCTTCAAAACATATCAAACATGACGCGGGGGACTCGATGAGCATATAAATGAATCTATCCCAATTGTTCGAAGATGCGGATGTCGCAGAATGAAAATGCAAGAGACTTGAACACTTGAAATTGATGAATTATTGTTTTTGTTAATCGTGAATTCAGTATTTTTTTCCTCATCATTGCGCAACCGTACTTGAGTACAGTTTGCACCCGCTGCACAATGCTGAATTCCAGCAATTCCTCTCAACGGCCACTAGGTTGCAGTATTGCCCTGAAAACATCTTTGCTGTTTCCCGTGTCATCAGTGTCTCCCCTTCCAGTGTTTAAAATTGCTGAGAATTGTTTTTTGTCGCATTATTGGTGGCTGTTTTATCAGCTTAAAAAATACTACCTGGAACAAATTAATTCACTTGACCTTATCACATCATTTTAAGGATAATGCTGTGAGATCAGTTTGAAATTACATGAAAAATATTTGCTGGTATAGCATTGTACATCCGTATATCTTATATCGCTCGTATGCCCTGTATGAGCAGCACAATGTGAATTGAAGGAACATTTCTGAAAAAAAGCGGTTGAGTTCATTTTAATCCTATTTAAATGTATTATCACTGTATGTTTTTAGAAAGTCGAGCATTATAGAGCACTATTTTTCTCCTTTAAAAAAAACTTTTTTTGATTTGTGGTGAGGTGGTCATTAATGGCATTTACAATAATTTCCGTGGAGAAAGATGTGATTTGGGTTACAAGCATGGTCAAGGAATGAATGAAATATGTATCTCAAGGCACTTCATTTACTCATATTTTCTGAAACAAATCATTACGAGTGTATTTATTGATTTGTTTCCCCTCGAAAGCCGTTTCCTGCATCGACGCCTACCCGGCGTCCCCTCCAGAGGACCCTGTCAGATGAGAGCATCTACAGTGGGCAGAGGGGCTCCATCTCGAGCGACAAGCGTGACACCCCCACTGACCTTCTCTTCAGCTGCTCGACCGTGCCGCGCTCACCCACCGCCCGCAACGCCGCCAGCCGCCGAACGTCGCACAAATCTCTGGGTACACGTCGTCGAAATAGTGCTCAACAGCAAGGAAACAGGGCAGCGGGGGGGGGTTTGACTTTTACGCTTCCTCTTTTCCAGGTAACCTATCTGCTCCGGAGAGCAGCGACTTGGAGCAAGAGAGGGCCAAGCAGCAAGCGCAGGATCCTGCCCTGATGCCCCTTCCTGACACCAGGACAGATGGCCCGCTGGACTGGGCCCACCTGGTTGATGCCGCCAAGGCCTTTGAGGGTAGGCTCAAAGTTGGGAAATTTCAATACGATGTCGCCAATCACCGCGCAGCATATGAAGGCACGCTCAGTTGCCGCTTGCTTGTTACTCATTTGGATGTTTTGCATTTATGGCCTGGAAGTGTTTGTGTCCACAAATGTTTCACATTTTGAATTTACAGTTGACGTGCAGTGAATGTATTAGCGCAGTGGTGTAAGATTTATTCCATGGGATTGAATAGGAATAAATGGGAATCAACCAGATATGGACAAAAGTAGACGTTGGCGCTTAATAGGGAACTTAAATCAACAGTAGAAAATATATTTAACCCTTTCAGGGACAGCGGTTACGACAGTGGACAATTTATCAGGTTACAGGTTATCATTATTAGTGCATGAAAGGTTGAAGCATCATTCTGATGAAAACACCAGATTTCATGCAAGCCCAGTTGAAGCCACGTGCACGACAAATTCCAGCATCTTTTTTTTTATTTTTTTATTTTTTTATTGATACAGCTGATTTTTTTGAGACTTTTTGTGGGGAAAACTTTCATGTACCATTTTGAATCAGACTTTTGTTGGTATTTTTGGATGAGGGGGGTGCATTTTGTTAATTTTTAGGTTGGAACACTGGGAAAGAGTAATATTGAACGCAACATACTGGTACGTTTCTTTTTTTTTTTTAAATTAGAATAGATTGCTACATAAAATATTTAAAACTGGCTAATGCCAACTCAGAATTAAATGCATTTAAATATCTGTTGTGACAAAACAAAATGTGATGCCTTTCCAAACTTCCCCAGTTTCATTTCCCAGTGAACTTTACCACAAACTTTGAAAAAAAAAAAAATCCCTTAATTTTCCCCCACTTTGCATCTGTGGTACTTGATTACTACGTTTGCGTGGTTTCGCCATGCTAGAAGGAACCAAACTAAGTGGAAAACCAACGACCCCCTGGACTGATGATGCTCATGCCGGACCAATTGCAAAGGACTTCACTGTTGGACTTCTTTGTCTCCGCTTCCCAGGCACTTCTCCTAATAATCTCTGTGTGCATTGGTTCCTACAGAGCAGAGATTGGTCTATCTGGCGGCCCAAGAGGAGAACGCCGTAGCCGAGGGCCCTGCCGGTGTCAGCCCTCAGCAGGCTGAGCCTCAGGCGGCCCCGCTGAGACAGCCTTCACCTGGGTAAGGGCGATCGAGTCACCGGCCTTGGACTACTTGCGTTTATCTACTGGTGTCCACCTCTGTGCCCGCAGAGTTCATTTCCTTTCATCAAATTGGGACCCCTTGTGTCTTACTTGCTGACTGACTGCAAGTTCCCACCTGGAAATATAAACACCTCATCCAAAATGAGAAAAGCTGCAATTACTTTGATGACTGATGCCCACACACTGTAAAATTACATCAGTGCGTTTGTACGCGTTGGACTTTATTACTTCCACCAACATTAAAAACACAAGCGGGCTGCTAAACAAAACAGGAGTCCCTTCCGAATGATGTAAACAGTCCCTCAGATTCATTTGACATTAGGTCTTTTTTTTTTATTCCAATAATATATTTCTCTATATTAATATATTCTAATTTTTTTCCTTCCTCAATTAGTTACATGAGAGAGTGCAAATCTAGGAATTCATGCATCAGTACAATGGTGTCAAATCATCCGATACAGTAAATGTTAAAATATTAATACTGTAGTTTGAAGTCCAAATGTAACACAAAATATGTGTTACATTTACCCTTAAAAATAAATTATTTGATTTTGAAAAGAATACACTGGAAGCACACATATACATATACAAGACTCTCATAAAAATCTTCCGCTAACAACCCAGGTTAAACCCGGCCGGCTACTCTCCAACATCCAAAATTTGTCGTATGATTTGATATTGAACACTTAAACGTGCTTTCTGGACACCAATGTAGAACTGTATTATGAAAATAAGGCTTTGACGCCATCTCGTAGATATCTAAAGACATTTCGGACAAAGCAATGCTTAGTATAGGTTTCACTGAACAAAAAACATAAGAAAATGAATATTCAATTCAATTCATATCCGTCTGTCAATCAAAGATGACAACAAAATAATTTTGGCTTGTAGAGCAGCAAGTTCGAACACTCTGCTATGTGTATGTGGCACATTGAAACATCGCCAAACAGAAATCCCTTTCCCTAAAAAAATGACCTAACCCTTAAAAAAGGGCCTTTCCTGAATAAACATGCTATACTTTCTGCAGTTAAGTAATTAAACGGCGCAGGCCACTTGCTGAGAAAATAGAATTTGCTGTGCTGTTGAATCAGTAGACCGAAACCTGGGGTGGATTTTAGTATTCAGGACTCAACTGTGCTGTGAAATAGCTGCGTTTTAAAACACTTGTACAGTGCCAAAGTTTGTCCGCGTTAATGTTGTTTGACTTTTTTTTTTTTTTTTTTTTGCACAGCGAGACACCAGCATGTTTAATGGGGAAAGTCAGCCAACTGGAGTCGATGGTAAAAGCGCTACAGGAAGACCTGAAAAAGGTGAGGTGGATTGACAACTTTTGCTGAATGACACTATTGCACAATCGAACGGTCGTTTCCCTGCAAGCGGTGCCCGATTTGAATTTAGGAAGTAATATCAAGTGAATTAATTTATTCCGGACTTGAATTAAATCAGCCGATTACAGCCCTTCAAACATTGCTACAGAATCATCAGCTAAGTGGCCGATGTTTGCACAATTGCGTTTTGACCTTGGTGTACTCTAACCATTTAAAGCAGTTGTCCACAAGTAACACCGGTCTCATTATTTATACTCCGAATTTTATACCATGATCTTTAAGTGTCTATGATGAAATTTGTTTTCTCTGGAGCCGTCATTCAAAACAAAGTAAATCTCAATTGAACAATGCAAGTTGTACAATTGATTGAGCCGGATGTCACTATTTTACACTCAACCTAAAGTCACAGTCTGTTCAGCAAGAAAATAAAAATAAAAACAGTGCAACATAAATCAAACATATGTGTTAAATATGACACACATTAAACTACCTTAAAACTTTTTTTTTCCTGCCACTGGATGTTTGTGTTTCAATGTATTTATATATTTATTGTTATTTCAATTTACTTTGTGTTCTATTCAAAACGTGTATTTTATGAATAAATTAAGAAGAAGGTAATAGAAAATTACAATTAATTTAATGGAGTTTTAAAGAAAACTGCTGTCGTGGGATATATCGGAAGTTATTGTTTTTAGCAATATATTTACTGGAATATATATTCATTGGGAGGAAAAAGTATGCATATTTTATAGGTTATATTTCTATTTTAAATTAATCTTCCGATTAATCCCTAATTGGTGTTTTTTTTTTTCCTGCCCAAAGTCGGCATCAGCATCAGACTTTTCAAAAAAAAAAAGAAATAAAACAGGATAGGCATAACATTTGTCTATTATCAGGCTATCGCCTGACTAAATGAAACGCCTCCTCTCAGTTCAACATAATTGCTTGGCCCCATGATGCCATCAGATGGCGCCAAATCAAGACTTGCATTCAACATGCCGACCGACAGGTACGTTTTCGGCATCTCACAGAGGAAAGTGTTCACTGTGTTCTCTTCCTTGCAGGAGAAGGATTCCAAGGTGTCCCTGCAAATTCAGATCCAGGGCTTGCGCGAAGACAATCAGCGCCTCCTGGAGGAGTCGTACAGCGCTTCGGCCAAGCTCAAAAAGTTCACCGAGTGGGTCTTCAACACCATCGACATGAACTGACTGTGACGGCGCAGCCGCAAGGGGAGTACGACCGCCAAAACTCAGCTGTGCGCACGTCATATTTTGCCCTTTGAGGAGGACCAACTCATGTTCTTAAAAACCGACAAACGCTTTGTCTTGGTGTTTACGTCATTCCAGTTGCCAACGTCATTGGACATCATCCGGTGGTTACAAATGACTGAGCACGCATGCGCTCCCTCCCTTAAGAATTGACCAATGGTGCTGACTTGTCCCTGCATGTCAGAGAACCAATTAAATCAACAGCCGCATTCTCTCTCTCTCTCTCTCTCTCTCTCTCTCTCTCTCTCTCTCTCTCTCTCTCTCTCTCTCTCTGTGTATTATATATGTATGCGCCAAATGGTAGTATCCTAGTATTGTAGCAGTGCGAGTAAGCAGACAGCCTTTGCATAGCACAAACTGAAAACTGTGAAGTCAGGCGGCTGTCTAAAAGATTGTAACGAGCTGCAAGTGTACAGTTGCAGATGCAAACAGTTTATCTTTTGTACAAAAAAAAAAAGCGGCCAGACTGCGGTTGTCAGGAAAATAGCTTTGACGGCTCATTTATTGCCCCATGTTGTAAATATGTGATTTATTTTTCTCACCTCCTCCCCCACCCCCTCCTCAATGAGATATTTAAAGAG
>CAAKHF010011628.1:8777-25099 GCA_901007745.1 Hippocampus kuda
CCCAACCAGTCCTCAAATAGGCCACGCTCAGCTTTTAGCGCACAACAATTTCCCGGAGTCTTCACGGAGACTTCAGAGTTGTCTACCGCTGACGAAGCTTCTGTGAGAGAAGCGAAACGTCCTTTTTGTTTTTTGTTTTTTACCCACAGGTACAGATGACGACTGACGGAACCCTTTCTTCAGGTTTTGCAACATAATTTGGGGTCTTTTTCGAGCCATTTTTGTTGGTCAGAAATGGCTGTGAAGAGCTGCCATTTACTCATTAATATTGAAAAAAATTCAACATGGAAATATACTCTGCTTCAATAGGTGTGCTGTTTTCTTGAATTTTATATGGAAAGCAGCTTTCCTCTGTTTGGCAGGTGCCGATGTGTGGGCATCTCATGTTTTCAATGCACTGCATGTTTGCACTGTGGTTGAGTGAGGAAAGTAATTTTATCTGTGCTGTATGTTGCACATCGGGCATATTTGACAATAAAGCTTGACGTGACTTGATGTGACTTGATCTTGTGGCCACTGCGTCTTTCTATTGTGTTGGCTCTGCAGTTTATTCCTTAACTTCTCCCAGGTTGGCAGCTGATGCAAAGTTTTAGCTTTGTACAAGACTCAGGGCAGGCATTTGAATACTGAGTGACAAATCTACATCACTGGCGTCATTTGATTGCTGACAAGGAGCCAAACGTTACAAGTGGGTTCGTTCAGAAAGTAAGCCATAATAATGACAACGTATCACCAACTGCTCAGGACCTGATTATTTAGCTTTTCTAAATGCCGAAAAATGTTGTTCAATCATTCACTCGGTGACGTGTAAGAGCCGTTCTTGGTGGAATTTGATGAAGCATGTCGACTGCAGCTTCACATTCGTCCTTGCTGTCTCTCCCAGCCTTGACAGGAAACACACAGCTTTCAGACCATGTAGGTGCCTGTGAGGGGATTTCTTTCCTAACCATCCATCACACTGGTGCCTTGGCCTGTATCTTCATTTGATTTTGTTAGAGAAATTCTTTTTTTTTTTTTTTCGTCACTTAAATGCTTGAGCACATGGAGCGTATGCAGTTTTTGACCTGTCAATGGTAATATTTGCTTGGCATGACAGAGCTGCCCAAACAAGTCAGGCTCCACTTTTCAGAAGAATAACTTCATTTACCGTCGTCGCCTCTCACGGAAGTCCATGGGAACGTGCACGTTTGCACCGAGAGACACACATTTGAGTATGCTACATCAAATGATGTCACTTGGAAACATGTGAGTCAGCCAACTGATTACTCAGGCCACCTTTTGTTGTGGTGCATTTGACTGCAAAAGTATGAACGTCAGCAGTTGTAAAATGAGCACAACAAAATATGCTTTTAAATGTCATCCAACAAAATAGGACAACGTAACGCCGCTCATGAAATCAGGGTTGAGTCGGGGTTTAATGTCTAGGCCAGGGGTCACCAACGTCGTGTAGGCCGGTTCGAAAAATAGCTCACCCGTGATGGCACATTGTGATTTCCTAGGACTGTTGTAGAAGTGATCACTTGAAAATAAACATTAGGAGGGATTTACAGTAGACAAACGTTGCATATTGAAATTTGTTCCTGAACTACTGCGAAAAATCACAAATAATGGGTACCATAATTATTGATATAGAATAAAAGCATTGTTAAAGGTAATTGATCAAATGGATTCTTTGGATTAGGCCCAACACAAAAGACTGAGACGTGAGCGACTTCAGTTTTAACCCTTTTATACACCCTGTAACTTGATAACGTGATAAGCTGTCCACTGGAGTAACCGTTGTCTCTGAAAGGGTTAAAAAGACGACCGCTATTGCCCACATATCCCAAAAATCCTGTGATGTCATGTAAAATTTTGTGTAACATACTCATCTCTGCAGGGTAGTATGTAAAAACGAGGACACAATGTGAATTCTGTCTGCCGGATGAATGTAGGACAAGCAATTGAAGGAGCTGCAGACGAGGGGCACGAAGAAGATCTAACTTATGACTTATTTATGTTTGTACTGTGCAGTTTGAATGCGTTCATATTTGCATGTTTTTGGATGAACAGGCAAAACGATGGCACGGTACAAGTAGGAGGACCCAAATGCAACAACAATGGGCCAAGAAAGGAACGGGATCAAAGGATGAACATGACCTGCACACAGACTCAGGAAATGAATCGACAACAATACAGAAGCAAGAAAACAAAAAATTTAACAAAGCGCGCCTCTAATCAAATGAGCTTAAGCAAGAAGTCAAATGAAGATATGAGTTCAGGTAGGAATGCGACAATCGTATTGTCTGGTAGCCTCGTGTTGAGCACAACTGTCTCACGGCTCTCAGGGCAAAACCTCAAACTTAAGCGACATCTTGAGTACGGCGACACCGCAGCCGTATTGGATGTGGCAAAGTGAAGCCATTGGTGAAGATGTCACATTCACTTGATCCTTAAAGATGAATCATCAAGCCAGAAATCATTGGATTAAAATTGCTTTTGACGATGTCATTCCAACTCTTTTTTCCAAATATTGTTTGCCAATGTTTTGGCTCATACGGTGGCCACATCCAATACTGCGAATGCTCCGACATATCGCTTCGAAAAGGGACACCCGGTTCAACGGGTGTCTGCAGCAGACATAAAGAGGAAAAAAAAGAAAAGAAAGGACAATCGATCTTCATTTTAGATGACCGAGGGGTTTCTGGGCTCCATGGTTTTGTTTCAAATGGCTCTTTGGTTTCCGTCCCTGTCGTGATTCTTTTTTTGTTTCCTCATGAGCTTTTGTCTTCCTCGTTTGGTTTTGTTTCCACATGTTCTTGTCATCTGGGTCCCTTGTGTCAACCAATCAGCTCCCTCAACCCTTTGTGTCTTGTCCAGGTGTCCCTCGTTCTCTCACCAGTTTGCTTCGTTCCCTCGCTTTTGTCGGATCGTTGTGTGACTGTCACGTTGCTTTGTTTTGTGACTGTCGTGTTGTTTTGTTTCTGTTGCTGGCAGGTTATTTTGTTTCTCGGTGTGGTGTGTTTTATTTCCTGATGTTTTGTTGTGACTTTGAGTTATTGAGTTTTTCACAACTTTGTTATCGATTTAGTTCTTCCAGTGGACCCCAGCAAGTGTTTCCATCAATACATTTGGTTCAGTACACCCTCGTGCTCCTGCCTCCCTGCTATTTTGGTCCTCTACCAGCCACTGACAGTCCCGGATGTGTTATGTCCGTCCTAACTTGCCGTACTGAAAATATAACGAACACTGTCGTATGAACAATTTTATGGCTATAGCATTTTCCTCTCCATAGAGGTTCTCACTACAGAAGTTAAGATTGCCGAAACGCCTAGAAAATGGTCTCTGCCCAACCTGGAAACCACAAAACGCCTGATATATCCCTTCCATGTCTTGGGTCACGGTTGGAGTAACCTGCAAAAAAACTGCTCCTCCAAATTAGAAATTTGCTACCAAAATCCAAACAGATTAGCAAAACCGCTCCTCCAAAATAATAATAATAATAATAATAATAATAATAATAATAATAATAATAATAATAATAATGTTATTTCAAGCTTTGCAAGCCTTGCGGAGGTCTATGCCTTAGTGCCATTGTAGCTTTATTCTTACAGTATCTATCAATAGATAGATACTGAATTACTTTGGCTGTGTAAAAAAAAATTTCCATGTGGCCGCTTGAGCACGTTGCTGCAAAAAGTAATTAGTGACATCACTTGGTTTACAGAGATTTAGGAAGTATTGAAGGGAAGTAGAAATCCCTTTATTACTCCCAGAGATTGGAAAATCCAATTTTATGCAAGAGAAATGGTGTACAGTAATTGTTTGGATTGCCCGCAAATAGTTTTTGGTTGCTGATATGTGGGAAAGTGAATCCACAGAAGTAGACTGTGTGAGAGTGTACGTGTTGGTGTGTGTGTGTTTATACCCACTTCTTCAAGATTGCAGTGCAATCTGCTTGCCTCGGGGTATATCCATTAAATGTGCTGCAAAAATCACAATAACACAGACCAGTTGAGCTCCACACAGAGGATGCGTGCGCGCACTCAATGAAAAAAAAAACATGTCTTTAAATATCTCGTTTCAAAATTCATCTAAAATTTCTTTCAGTGTTTAAAATGCACAGGGTCAGTGAAGTTAAGAGAGAGAGAAAGAGAGAGAGAGAGAGAGAGAGAGAGAGAGAGAGAGAGAGAGAGAGAGAGTTGCCATGTGCTGCTTCATGAAATTGTTCTTCCTGACATTTTTTAATGATAACCACCATCTTGCACAGCGGAAATAAGGAATGAATAATCCACAAATGAGGAAAATTGGAGCAACATAATGATAAATTCGGTTGACGCAGAAGGATGCGTCGTCATGCAATACGTGTTCATGTGTGGGGACAGAAGGGGTGAAGTGATCTCACTGTGGTACATCTGCAGCGGAGTACTTGGAAATGAGAATGATATTGTCAAAATAGGGAATTTCCAAAAAATGTGATACTTTTGTACAAAAAAAAACACACACACACAAAAATTTGGTTGTTTTGTGGTTTATTCATTTGATCCAAATTTTGGGGTGAATAAACACCCCAAAAAATAGGTTCACTCCACTTAAACGCAACTTGGATCATTTTTGACTGAACTGTTTTTAGAGTGCATGAAGTCTCATGTTGAGGTTTAATGCGCACACTGGTCAACAGCAAATTTTTATTTCTTTCTCGAAATGTTGTTTTTACACTAATTTAAAAAATGTCTACTTTTTCTGGCACATCAGGTTTTTGAGATATTTTCATTTTTTGTTTTTAAGTTTGACCTATAAAAGCTTACGCAATACAGATGTTATCATGCGGTGTAATTAATAGCTGTGACATTTCAGAAAGGAGTTGTACCTCTTACTGAACTAAACCCTTAAATTCAAAATATTAATACAAACAGTATATAAACACAATATTACCTATTATTCTTTGTCATATTTTGTTATTAGTATTATTATTATTGACATTATTATTATTCAAATGATATGCTAGAGAAAAAAACGAGGGCAGATTTGAAATCATCACAAAAAATATCTTTTTTAAAAATGTACTCGCATCACTTCAATTTTCTGTCCATTGCTACTGACATATTCGCTAAATGTCATCTTGCTTCTGTCATAGACCAAAGCAAAGAACAGCAGACGCAGTGAACAAAGAGCAGTACTGTAATTTAATTCCGCCAGTAAACGCATGAAGTACATAAAGAATGTCTCGGCAGCTTGTTTGGCTCTGGCAGCTTTCCAATGGTGTACTGTTTAATCGATGCACTGGGCTCTTAGCTTGCCAGTTAGATAGACAAACAGCACTCTTTGCAGCACGGTAGCAGTTAGCGCATCTGCCTCGCGGATTTTTAGATTCAGCGTTTGAATCCCGGCTAGGGCCTTCCTATGAGGAGTTGGAATGTTCTTCCTGCTTGGGTTTCCTCTGGGTACCCTGGCTTCCTCCCACATTCCCAAAGCATGCATATTAGGTTCATTGAAGACTCTAAATTGCCCATGCATGTGAATTTGAGTGCAATTGGCTTGTGACTAGACCAGGCTATATCCTGCATGTCATGCGGAATGGCCCACAGAATGACTTTGAAGATTATGAAAATGTTTCCTCAACAGTACCTGATCACTTTTGAATTGTAATGACACTGTTCCCCAGTAGATGGCACATGTCTTACACTGGGTCTAAGCCATCAAAGAAGAAGAGCATTCAAAAAGCAGTGCCAATAGAGAAAACTCCATGAAGAAAATTGTCTTTCGGGTAAAATAGGAAGTCGATTATTTCTTCATTAAATTTCAAGGGAAAATTATTAGGGGGAAAAAAAACATTTTAATGAAAGATATTGAGATTTTAATATTGAACATACTGCCATTACCCTTACTATATAAACCCTCGCGAAAGTACCCAAAAATGGTAACCCTTAGACCTGGTACCAATTTTCAATTTCGAAGCCCTCGAAAATACAAATACAGTATATTCCCCGAATTAAATATGTTTTATCAAATATTTTGTCTTCATGACAGGACAAACAAGTTGATAAAGTGTTTTACAAATTTGAAATTCAAAACTTCTCCATCGAAATGTGCACTGCAACAAAAGAGATTTTGACACTTCTACAATAGTTTTGAAGGGCAACACTTCTATGTACTTCAATACTGTACTGTACTGTACTGTACTTCTATGGATGTACAGTATTGAATAAGCCGAACATCATTGCTCACGCTCCACATACTGTGCAAGGCCATCATCTGCTCCCACTAAAAACTCCTGTCACAGACGAGACCCATTTCACTTCCCTCGGGGACTTTCGGAACAGCAACAATAACATGACCAGTACTTGAATCTTATTTAAAAACACATTTGTAAAACAATATTGCTGAATTCTTCAGAATTGTGTCAGTTAATCACACTGTGTTTGAAAATATAAAATGTATAGGATTTAAATGAACTACGCATTTTCTTTGCATGTTCTTTTGCGAGTCTATTACAGATATCACTGTTTGATTAGCTTCCCAAGTGTGCCTAATCAAAGGAAAATCAAGTTACAATTTGCATTTACAAAATGCGGTATGGGCTTTCGAAAAGAAGGATCCAATTTCAAGAACTTTAGATCATTAAAATAATGCAACAAAATATGTCTGCGTCATGATAAAGGTGCGCAAAGGAACGTTTCTGCCCGGCCAATCGTAATCAGAGAGCAGCTGTTAAAAGGCCACTGATGAGCCGCTGGTGTCTCGAGAGTCCTCAGAACCACCCGATGCGGCATCCGACAAAAGGCTTGCAGTCATGCTTAAAGCTGTATTGTGGCAACTGCTGGAAAACGCTCTCAAGGAGGAAACACGTACTGGGACTTCCGAAATGCATAGAGACGAACCGTTTTATTCACTGATAAATACCGGGCCACTTTGGGCAGTCCAGATGGATGAGGTTCTGAAAGACTGATGGATGGCCCTCACTTCAGGACAAGACTGAAGTTTTACACATCAGTCCCAGGGCCCAGAAAGAGAAACTTTTAACTAAAGTGCAAACGCAGTCCCCGAATCTCTCATCACAGCTGAAAAACCTGGGTGTTATATTGAACTCTGAGCTAACTATTATTCCGCATCTGAAAAACTTAAGAATATGTTTGTAACACTTAAGGAATGCAGCAAGTGTCAGAGTGCTGCTTTGGTCCTGTGTCTCAGGGGTTCAACACATGAGTGCAGACTCCACTCGCATTATGGACATAACGACCCAGAAGCTGCCACCTCCACTGGGGATGGCGAATGGCTTGAGAGGAACCACAGATGCTCCCTCCGGCAGTTCAGCCCACCGTTGGCTCGTTAAAAATACTCAGCACGGCATTGGTTTTTAATGTCACCTGCATGGCATGTCCCATCTCAATCTGTATACGATTCATCATCTGCTGAAGTGCTCACTGTACATGCACATCTGTCTGTTTGTACTTGTGCACAGCAGGAGCTTAATATAACTTGCGCAAGTACACTTTTTGCAAAACCTGCAGAATGATATGTCAATATGAACCTTGTTTTCTGTTTCATTTCTTACCAATTTTTGCAAAGCATGATGGTATTGTTTTTCTTGGTGTTCTACTAGTTGTCCAATGTGTGTCTACTGTCAAGCAGTAAACTACATATTGGTTAAGTCTCGTTGGACCCGACATGGACATACCCGTGTTTTGAAAATGTTTTTCAACTTTTATGTGTTTTTCCAAGTTAAACAAATTCATTTCTACCAATCAAGCCGCATGTGAAATTAATGAAGCTTTTCCTTTAATGGACCTTTTACTATACACACGCATGCACGCAGGCACGCAAGCACGCACGCACACACACACACAAAGCAAAAATAAAAAAAATTATCTTCAAAGTTTTTCCTCCAAATTTAAACTGTTGTGAATCACAATTAAGAACATGGCATTTCATGAAGTCAGTTTGAGGGAAATAAATACTGCTGTCCTCATAGTGGTTTACTGGTGTCAATAAATTCCCACTTGTTATCGACACGTAGATAAATGTTGCTGACACAGAGCAAAAATAGATGATATTAAAGTGTAAAATATCACTGTGAATTGCATTGAGCGGTTGAGGGGGGGGGGGGGGAAACGGCCAATAATTTGGAATGTAGTGTAAAGTTCACCAT
The DNA here is from genome assembly GCA_901007745.1 of Hippocampus kuda. NCBI lineage: Eukaryota > Metazoa > Chordata > Actinopteri > Syngnathiformes > Syngnathidae > Hippocampus > Hippocampus kuda. The sequence goes on from CAAKHF010011628.1 coordinate 16,906, forward strand.
GAAAAGGGACAGCAGTGAAAAGAAAATCTTTTTGCTCCAAGCTACTTTGTGAGGTCCAGACAATGTCCCTCAATTGACACTGAGCGGTGTCTGCGGTCCTGTGATGAAGTGCACTGCCATTTTGTGATCTTTTCTCTGAAAGGAAAGCATCCGCCACAAAATTTGTTCTTTTTGTTTCTCCATCTTCACTGGCTGTCTGTTTCTGCTATTGTTTTGTTTCCCTTCATTTACTCTAATCATTTCTCTATTACATTATTATTAAGTTATCACTCATCATGGGAATGGTACGATGATTAACATTTGCTGTGGTTGTGAAGAACGTTTCCATGAGAAGACGAAGGTTGTATCATCAACTTTTTGAAAAAAAAAAAAAAAGGATTCAGTATTTGAAATACTTATTATCATATCACATGATACGGCTCATTTCAAATTGGGTGTCGACTGTGATGGCAAAGGATGCTTTCACAACTGCAGTTTGCTTTCTTTGGTCCAAGGCCTTTATCCAATTACCAACCAAGCTTTTTTTTTTTTTTTTTTAAGTGGCTGCCTTGTTTGTGTCGTCTCATTCCAAATTACGTAAAAATGAACTTCTCTGTCAAATATAACCACCAAAAGTCAGACATAGTTGGACAAGAAAATGTACAAATTTAAAACCACAGACATTTTTGTATCTGAGCAAAGACGATACTAGGTAAAAGTGAAGAAAAGATTTTAATATAAATTGAAACAAACAACTCATCAGGAGTAATTGCCATATTCATCAAATGAAAACCCCAACCAAGAAAGTTTCGAAAATGCAGAAGAGTACCGGTAGTCGAAGATGAGATTAGATTATCTCTTGACATAGGAAAAGCAACATATTTTGTCTGGTATTGTACATGCTTCAACAACACTGGTTACTTCATGTTCAATGCTCAATGCCTTGCTCAGAGGCACCTCAGCTGCGGCAAGGAAGAAACTATATCAACAACAAAAGCAGGAAACCATTTTGAAGGAAAGCAACTCTGCTTAGAAAAGGTCACCACACTCCAAAAGACATTTCAACAAATTGCTGACCTCATTGAGAAACACAAACTGCCTCTCAGAGTTCAGCATTGTACATAACAAGACCTGAAATGTCAAGAATGGCTTGACAACAAGTCCAAAATATTAATTTCATCAAATCATAGAGCTGACTTTACTGTCCCTTATTTACTTCTGATGGAAACCGACACTGGCCTGTGATGTGCAATTCTTCTCCGGTTTTTGTTTGACTGAATTACTACACTGTCCTGTGTCACAAGAAATACTATAAATTGTAGTTGTGCAGTCTCTATTGACTCTATGTAAGCTTGTGCGGGTCCTTTAACCGTACAGATAAACATCCATGGGATGCCAAAAGATCTGACGTGAAAGCCGCATCACCTGCATTAAAATGACAAAAGCATTTTTGCTTGACGCTAGACAGGGTCCAAATGAAGGCAACTTTTAAATACAAATTTTAATCTCATGAGAAACTGAAATACACTGCAATGTGTGCAATTTATCATTTAGCATGTGGCAATTGTGTTATTCCCATCAATTGTGATCTGAAGATCTTTGAATGTCATGGAATGTAGAATTTCAACGCATGACCATTGGTGGAGTCAGAATGTTGACTGGCCCATTGCGGGAACAGTGACATTACGGGGAGGAAAAAAATACTCACACCCAAAAGGATGAGCAGATTGAAACCATCAGGTGTAGAAAAAAAATCAACAAGCAAACCTTGATGGAAATGGAAATAAAACTCTGTAGCATTAAAAGAAAAAGGCCTTGAAGAGGTGATTAATTCAACAGTTAGTTGAAAATTAGTTGAGATTCTTTTAAATGAAAATGCCTTATCCTGACAGGGCGAATTCAGTTTTTCTTTGTTCTCGTCTTCAACATTCAAACAAGAATTTTAAACATGCGCTGAGGAATTAAAATAAAAGCTACATGAAATGAATATGAAATCACCAACCCAAAAGCCTAATGTGCATCACATCAGAAGGTGATTCCAAAGATTACCTAACTTTTAAACACACACCATTGATACAAGCAACTCAATCGAAAAAGTAATGCAACCCAACCAAGCCATTTCGTCAGTGAAATAGAAAGTATGACACCACGTCAAAGTGACAGCTGAAGCAAACAAAGAGAAGTGACAGCAAAATCGCGTTACATACTGAATCTTGGAGGTTCCCGCTCCATGGTGCTTGCTGCTTTAGCTGCAAAAGCAAGTGACATCAAAGAGAGTGCGAGGCAGAGGAAGAATAGCTCGCTCGACCTCCCCTCTCCTGTCTCTCTTTTTCTCCTATCTGTCTGCGGCTCACCGCCGTGATGGTGTTAACCTATTTTTATTCCTTTACCTACATATCATCAGTCCCATTCATCACTCTCTATCTCTGTCCTTTGTCTCTTATTCCCTCAATTAAGCACACACACACACACACACACACACACAGATTCTCAATTCCAGCAGCCTTGGTTGCCATGCATACCAGATGTGGGTAAAGTGTGTATTGTGTGTAGTAAAAGTAGTGCAAATGTCAGTTGTTCACATGTAAAAAAAGTGGTGCTTACATGAGAACGTCAAAAGTTATGCAACAACACTAACACACTAAACAGCCTTTTGGGTACAACAATACAGATTCTCATATTTAATCCAGTGCCATCTACAGCAGGGGTGTCACCTATTTTCGTCGCGGGCCACATTTTAGTTACCGTTTCCATTGGAGGGCCATTATGAGTGAAATCACATAAAAAAAGTCAAGAATAACGATTTATCCAACTATTGTTTAAGTTTCTTTAATGAAGTTTTTGGCAACAAAAAATGCTTCCAATATGTCTCTTATTCATTACATATGATAATTTCAAATTTTGCTCCATATTTTAGCAATCATCATGGAAGTTGCCATGTTTGATTTGCTTTCGCGGGCCGCATAAAATGAGGGGGCGGGCTAGATCTGGCCCCCGGGCCTTGACTTTGACACCAGTGATCTACAGTAAGTCATCAAATTCATTATTTTTATTTTTTTCTTTGTCTTTCTTCCATTTAACTGTTATGAGTCAGTCTAAAGAGCGCAACAATTAACATTTGCTTTCCCTTTGTGATTGCGTTCAAGCTGATCCGTCATATCTAATCACACTTTCTGGGTGACCAAAAAATTACAATTGTTTTTTGTGCAAACCCTTTCGGATGGGGAAACATTTTGAAATGTGATTCCAGGTGAAAATATGAAGGCTTTCTTCAGTTGATTGCTCTTCATTTGAAGATGCTGTTTCGTGCATAGACACAAACCGTCCTCTCACCTGAATGCAAATGGAGGCTATCCACTCATCCACTGGGGTGAACATACACGCACGAACCTGTGTCATAAACAATACATAAATCCATATTTTATTAAGTTCTAATTACTTTTTATAGATGAAAGGAATGAACAAAGCAGCAACATTCCTTACTTCATATGAACTATTTGAGAAGCGTCCATTATATTGGTTGTGTATGTGAAATAACCAATGTTTGGGCATTGTAAAATTCAGTACAAAGTACCTAAATACGCGGTATCTAAATTCGTAAAACCTTTTTATTTTATTTTTTTTTTAACATCATGGTCATGCAATGACTGCGTACATGAATTAAGAACACAAATGTTTTTCTTCTGTTGAAAATGTCTGAATGGTAAGACCGGCAGGGTTCATTATTTTTGCAATTGATTGTTAAGATTAATTCAATATTTAATTTCAGTCAAATGGAGCAAATTACATTAATTTTAATCATTCATAACACATTGACAAAATGTTTGGTCACCAAAATTATTAACTAAACTAGCACAAAGATTCCAGGAGAATGTCCTTGGACAGAAACTAAATATACCGTACAAAGGAAAGAACACTTTACCAAAACATGGACAAACAGCTGCTCAGTGATATCCTGGGGCTGCTTTGCTATATCTGGCATTGGGTGAACTCAATCTGTGCAGGATACAATAGTACACCCAAGACATATAAAGGCATTCTGAAATGAAATGCGCAGCCCGCTGTCAAAAAGCTTGAGTTACATGAAGCCATGATCACATGGGTCGCGCCTCCTCCACAGGATAAAGACTCACACACAGAGCTGAAAACACCCAGGGATGGCTCAAAACGTAAAAGAAATTGGAATACAAGCATTATGAAGTGGCCTTCCTAAACCCTTTTCTACAGTATATCCTAGTGAACATCGTGGAAGGGTAAAAAAAAAAAAATCCAGTCTGGAGAAGGCAGCACATTTGAACCTGAGACAACCAGAGCAGTTTGCACACCAAAATATCTGTCAACCGGCACAGGAGTTTTGAGAGTTACAGAAATGGTTTGATTGCAGTGATTGCTTCAAAGGGCTGCGCAACAAAATATGGAGTTCAATGTACCGTATTTTCCGCACTAAAAGGCGCACTGGGTTATGAGGCGCACCTTCAATGAATGGTCTATTTTTTCATTTTTTTCATATATTGGACGCACTGGATTATAAGACGCAATCTAAAATGCATCCACTAGATGGAGCTACACTCCTTCCTTTTGACTCGAGAGGCGTTCATGATCGCCTCCGAAAAACGTAAATTAACGATTACAGTACTTCAATGAAACGATGAAAATTGAAAATAATGCATAAAAACAGAAAATCGAGCGATAAAATCACAAAATAAATTCTATAGCCCCCCCCTGGCATTTCCTTGAGCGAAGCTGCAACAGAACGATCAGATGTTAGTTAAATGTTGGAGACTGGACTATCTCAGAAGTTTTATTTATTCCTTTGTTGTGTATTCACAAATGAGGAAATCACGAAATAAAGTCTGTAGGGGGGCTAGAGAATTTATTTTGTCATTTCCTCGCTTGATTGTCTGTTTTGATGCATTATTTTTAATTTTCGTAGTTTCATTGAAGGAATCGTTAACTTACGTTTTTGGAGGCGGTCATGAACGCCTCTCGAGTCGAACGGAAGAACAGAAGGCACGGAGACGGGACAAAGACGTACCTTTATTAAACCATTAATAAAGTGTGCGTTTTATAAAAGACAACACCACAGCTCTCCTTATTTCAGAGCTGCAACAAAAACGTATTTACTAAAGCAGCGACACAGTTCACTGAACCAACAGCAAGTTATAACATTGCAAGCATGTCTCCAGCAAGGAGCCATTTTGGGGTATGGTCATTATTACCGTAATGACCATACACAAGGCCACATAAGGCGCGCGGTGAACTTTTAAGACTTTTTGGTGCGCCCTATAGTGCGGAAAATACGGTCCCATCTTTCTTTGTCAAATTTGTTTGTCGTCTAACCATGAATATAAAGCAAATCATGATTTCCATTCATTCTATTGTCAGTCGTGTCAATTTCAGTTATTTCTGTGAACATTTCTTCTTTCACCAGAAGGGTATAAACCATTGTCCACATGTGTATATAATTAGGGGATCAAATTCAGTGCCCTCCAGTAACGCGCAAACCATCATTTCATTTTGATGGCCTCAAGACGGTTACATTATATTGTTTCTGCTGGAATTTGGTTCTTTAACAGGCTGTAATGAGGTGAATTAGTGTTAGCTGATAACTGCGCTCCTTCACTAGCGAGTACAGCGCATTACTGCTGATGCCCGCAATCATGTTTCAGCACGCTATAGTTCTCTTTGAAGGTTTTCTAGATTAATGAGCGTTCATTTGCAAGTAGTCAGCACCTCTACTGCCTTACGCAGAAGCTTGATTGTACAAGTATCAACGGAGTGTTTCATAAAATGGCATGGATGATGCGCAAGTGAGGCAAGGTATAATAAAATGGCTTTGAAGTCTTGACATCTTTGTAGGAAATGGGGTGGCGGGGCGAATTATGTAAAGGTTTGCTAACGTGAGAGACACAATCTTCCATCAAGCTGGATGAGACGGAGATACGGAACTACTTTTAGACACTCATTTAAGAACAAAGAATAAAAGTTCTCCAGATATCTAAGGTACTTTTTTAGGTTGATTCATCAAATCAAAATGTGACACAACAAAATAAACTTCAACCAACTTGGCAGAGCTGGACCCAGACTAACCCCAAGCGATGGGCATGATACAGCTACAAGCTTTCGATGCAAGTGTAGCGATCAAAATCTCTCCTGAAACCCAAAATATATGCATGTATACTTGCGCATAGTTCACTGTGCTTATCCCGCTAACGTTGCATCGATTAATCCGCTTGGCCATGAAAATAATTATTTTCCTGGTCGTGTTTATGAGATAACATGTATCCTTGTTGTCTGAACTTTTCGAATGGGTTCAAAATGTTTCCAGCTGAGGCACAAAAAGTGATGCAATTGAGGAATTATAAAATGCACAAAGGCCTCCCCCTTTTTTCCTCTCGCCCTCTCTGCTCTCTCCACTCCAACATTTTCAATCCTTTTTTGGGTTTTTTTTTTTTTTTTTGCTGTTTTGCCTGTTTTTTTGGTTGCACTAAGTCCCACTCGAAACCCCTGGCTTTCAACTAGCCTGATTCCTAGTTTCTAATCCCTTAAACAATCACACACGTGGCAGGTTAGGCGTGACAAGCCGGCTGCCGGGAGCACCAACTGAAGCATTAAGCCGGCTCTGCTCCTGGTTTGAAGGCCAGGAAAACCATCCAAGGTTTTTCTGAAGAAGCTCCGTGACCGCACAGCCACAAGAACGCTACGAAGCTCTCCTTTTCCTCCTTCCAGCTGCCTCATTTTCCCTTTTTTTCTTTTCTTCTGCAAAAAAAGTCAAAGTTGCTTTCACCTGCTCATCACGTGAGACTCCGTTGACCTAAGTGCCGAATGTGCACCCACTCGGCCCTAGTGGAGGAGGTGAAAGATCTGAACGCTAGCCAATGTTGTGCATTTCATAAAGTCCGCCACTGTCACTATAGTCATCATTACCACCTTCTATGAGACTCGTTTCTGCATTAAGTCCCATTCATTTCTGATCATTTTTTTTTTCCTCCATTTAGGCTTGGCATAGAATAGGATCTTGTAGTATGTCTTGTATGTTTCAATAGCTGTAGTTAATAAATATTTTTCATATTCAGAAGTCAAGCGTTAGTTGGGTGTGTGCGTGTGTGTGTGTTTGGGTAAAGTATTAACCTCTATTTTGGCATAAGAACTCCCAACTTAGTTTATTAAAGCCTCTTGCATATTTCAAGACTGATTTAATGTGTTTTTTTGCCAATCACCCTTTCAACGATCCAAAATTTGACATAGAGCCCCTAAAGGCAAGCAGTCATAATGCAGGTATTTCTCCCGGTCCCTATTAAAATAAATTTCGACACTCTTCCAAGCGACTCCTATTCTTGCTACAAAAAGGTTAGCGTTAGTGTTTGATAGGGTTCACATACAGTATAGTCTCAGTGTAGTTGGCGGTATTTGTAATACATTCTAGATTGTAGGTGACGTGTCCACGTGCCACATACACACAGCGTAGTCTATGAACTGCTGCCTCAGTGAGTAAAAATAATCTTAGAGTCTTTATGGTGCTCATCCCCGTCCCCCTCCACTCACTCAACACCCCCCCCCCCCCCACACACACACACACACACGCACATGCTGGGCTGTAGTTGCAATATTCAGGCTCCAGCCCTGGTTGTCATGGTAACAAAATCAGTGCAGTACATTGGGCCGGGTAGACAGTTGCTGACTTGCAATGCACTATAATTACTCTGGTCAGCAAATGTTTAAAAAAAATTCAGTCAGAACTACTATTACTACCAATCATCATCATCATCATCATCATCATCACATTTATAAAAATAATAATAATAATAATGGTGGCCCGTTATAATAATAAGTGGTTAGCGCGTTGCCCTCACAGTGCAGAGGTAACGGGTTTGATTCCAGCTCCAGCCTTCCTGTGTGTAATTTGCATGTTTTCCCCGTGCCTGCGTGGGTTTCATCCGGGTACTCCGGTTTCCTCCCACATTCTAAAAACATGCATGGCAGGCTGATTGAACACTATAAATTGTCCCTAGGTGTGATTGTGAGCGCGAATTGTTGTTCATCTCTGTGTGCCCTGCGATTGGCTGGCAACCTGTTCAGGGTGTCCCCCGCCTACTGCCCGAAGACGGCTGGGATAGGCTCCAGCACCCCCCGCGACCCTTGTGAGGATAAAGCGGAGCAGAAAATGGAATGGATGGATAATAATGATGTGCAACATATCAATATTTGGATGAAT
>CAAKHF010011630.1:0-12855 GCA_901007745.1 Hippocampus kuda
GCCTCAGGGCTATTGTGCTTTTGACAAACTTTCCACAGATAATTGGAGTCTGTCTTCAGCTCCCTTGCTTTGTTGCAAAGCGAACATCAAATTGCCATTCAGGCTTTGTTGCTTCAAGTGAGTGTTTCGGGAGAAGGCGTTGTGGGCAGACACGTCGGGATGCAGCTGCTTCGCTGAGCTGACAGCTTGCTGGAAAATGTCATTGTCCGCCTTGAATCCAATCTTGTCTGTACAAGAACAGAAAGACTGTAGCCGACATCTTTTGGCCATTCCATGTCTGCGCGTTTTATGCAAAGTGGTTAACTTCTTTTTTTATTCAGGCCAATTAAGAATGTTAAAATTATTTGAGGACAAAAAAAATAAATCATTTTGATTTGCTGCATTGATTTCCAGGTGGCCTTCAAAAACAGTTCGCACATTGCAGTAGCTTGAATTTGGAGTGCCCAAATACTTCTTGAGCTTTAAATATTCAAGGCTGCAGTAGCTTTGAAAGTTTTCTTCCCTTAATAAATGAAATCCATCCATCCATCCATTTTCGGATCCGCTTAACGCGACGGGTGGGGGGGGGTTGCTGCTGGAGGCGATCTGAGCTTTTCTTCGGGCAGTAGGCAGGGTACACCCTGAACTGGTCGCCAGCCAATCGCAGGGCACACATAAACGAACAACCATCCATTCTCACACTCGCACCTCGGGACAATTTCGAGATGCGCCATTAATCTGCCACGCATGTTTTTGGTATGTGGGAGGAAACCGAAATACCCGGTGAAAACCCACGCAGGCACGGGGAGAACACGCAAACGCCACACAGGAAGGCCGCAGCCGGCCGGAATCAAACCCTGACCCCTGCACTGTGAGGCCGACGTGCTAACCACTCGCCCACTGGGCCGCCCCTAATAAATGAAATCATCATTTAATTTTCCCTTTCATGCTCACTTAGGTCATCTTTGTCTGATATTTCAATGAGTTTGATGAGCTTAATCCTTAAAGTGGGCAACAAAGAAATTTCTTTGGTTTTCCAAAATTGAAACGAGTGCTGTTACTTTCTCAGGCCACAGTCGGCGTCCTGCAATTATAGTAATCTTGCCTTTTGTGCTGAAAATGACTGCTATTATTTTCCTCAACATGGAGAACATGCTGCCGCATGCCGCCGATTATGTAGCGAGGGTGGCAGCAGCAGGCGGAAAATTGAGCGAGATTACTTTCATGCTACCTCGTCGCGCTTTCTTTAGCGGCCCCCGAGCAGCGGAGAAGGTCGCAGTGTGAAACTAACATTTCTTTGTCATAATCTTTCCCCAGACTGCAAATGCTTCAAAAGGGCTGTTGTACTGTGTCGAAAGCATGTGGCAAGCTGTGAAATCGCTGGTCTTAATCGAAGTGGTTTGATGTGGGAACGGCGGAGTAAATGTATTTTACTCCGCGCTATGTATATTAATAGTCACCTCCGAGGCTTTGGATAAAAGTGGTCACAAAGTTCTCCTGGACTTACAAGCACACTATCCAGTTATTTTGCTGTCATCTAAGATCCTAAACATAAACTAGTAACTGAAAATCGGTGGTTGGTTTACTTACCTTGAGATACGAGTGGCCCGCCAGACGAGTTTTTGGAGATATGAGACGGTGTTTTGACGGATATGAGCGCTGTACGGGGGAGCAGAGAACTCAACTTAGCTCACTTCACAACAAGCAGCAGTTTGCCAGATATTGAGCAAACCCCTTATCCAGTCTGCCCATTTATTAATAATATTTGTGTCATTTCACTGATTAGTACTGCACTTTTTTTTTTAATGTTTAACAAATCCAAAGTCGATGACTGAAGCACCATACCAGAAAGCAGATAATAATGATTTGGTTGGGGGGGAACTTTCACTCGGGAACCCTTGCACTTTGAATGCCTCAAAATCACAGTGGGAGCGCAGTACGGGCAAGTATTTTCAAAGGTTGAAGAAGGAAAAAAAGAAACGGTGCCTGTGCCATTTTGATAACAATTTAATGATGTGCTGCTTAGCTGTACAAGTGCTCCTTCTCTCAACCTTTAGCGAAAAAGTGCCTTTATGTAAGCGTTCTTGACTGTTGAATGTGCTCTGAGGTCATGCTGAACTATTTCTATTGAACGCAGCTTTTAAAGTGGGGCGCAACGTTTTTCTGCTTTTATGTGGGAATGTTTTTCTGAACTCTGAAATTCTGGAACCGAAGGTGGACTTAAACGACCCAGATGTGGCCATCTCTGCGTTTTATACGCTGAAAAAAAAAGCCTGATTCAAGTACACAATGAAAATTGTGCGAGGCGAATGCTAGCTAGCTAGCTAGCGAGCTGTTAATTAGCTCGCTAGCTAGCTAATTAACTAAGAAGCTAAACTCGTCTGTGCGGCGGACAGTGTGACTTAACTCTGTTGTAAAGTCATAAGCCCTGTATTCCAACGTAGACATTCAAAGATATGTTTTCTGTTCACAGGTTGTGTTAGCATGTGGCTTTCTTGAATCATTTCGCTGCTCACAACAGAATATGGCTTATGTAACCCTGCTATGTTGTCACATGGGTACGTATCGCTATACCAGTGATGAATATACATCTCCGACATACTCTGATGAAAAATTCAAAAGAAACAAGTGTGATACATCACTTGTTTATTCATTATTCACAAAGGAACGGAGGCTTTTTGTCTCGGGAAGCGTGATGCAAGAGCCTATCGCCTGCAAGCTTTTCCGTCCAAGAGTCGAACTGGTGTGATTATCACCTGAAGGAATTGGAAATAAAAATCAGCCACATGAACATTTGCTGATGCACGTCGCAGAAACGCATGAATACATTTGCTTCCTTTTATCGTCTCGTCTTGAGTACTGAAGCTTTGGAAATAGCTCAATGCACGGAATGCCTAGCCCCGCCCCTCATTGATTCACATAATTAATTTTTTTAACGATACTGTTTTGAGATGTGGTAGGCGCTTTCTTTGGACATTCTAAAATAAATTACCAGTAATGCAGAGCTTACTGCTGAAGGCCGCGTTAGGGGTAAAACCATGACTGCGAAAACCGGAGTCATCCTCAAAATATCAGGATGTTCGGACTCTTTGTTTCGTAATTTTAGTAGCCATCATGACTTGCTGACGTCTGAAGGGATGTTATGAATGTGTTCAAATGATCAAACCCACGTCTTTACTTTTAACAGTCATCCTCGAACAACGAGGCAGAAACAAATCTGAAAAGGACGAAAAAAAATGAGTATTGGTATTGTGATTTTCTGGCATCAGCTCAGTGTTTGAATGAATCTTATGAATGCGGCCTCACACACTCGCATGCATGTGAGGCCTCACACGTTCCCATGAGCACCCCCCCCCGGGGTCTTAGTTTTGCCCAATGAGGGGAAGAGACCTTTACTAATCTCATAAATTCAACTAACTTCTTTCCTCCTCTCTCTTTCCCTCCCTTCCCGGAGCTCGACTCGGCTCTTCCCAGGCGGGCCGGCGAGGACTCACATGAGCGGTAAAGCCGTGAGGGTCTGGCACTCTGCTATGAAGTAGTCGAAAGGATTTCGCACCGATGCAAGGAGCGGATCTTTAGACTTTTTAGCGTACAGATTGTACCCGTCCAAACATGACCCTTTTGTCCGAGGATCAGTCCGCCAGGCCCCAGCCTTGCCGGGTACCGGAGCCCAGCAAACAGGCGGGCCCCTTGCACCAGGACACGAAGGATTTGACCGGCTCCAAAGACTACTACATGGACAGCGCAGAAAACGCTGTCTTCGGACAGGTGGAGCCCCCGAGGCGCTCGCGGGGTCGCCTGATTCTCCATGGCCTGGTCATGTTCGGAAGGGAATTTTGCTACGCGGTGGAGGCGGCGTTCGTCACGCCCGTGCTGCTCAGCGTGGGCCTGCCACGCAGCATGTACAGCCTGGTGTGGCTGATCAGCCCTATCCTGGGCTTCCTGCTGCAGCCCGTCATCGGCTCGGCCAGCGACTACTGCCGCTCGCCATGGGGGCGGCGGAGGCCCTACATCCTGACGTTGGGCCTCCTCATGCTTGTGGGCATCACCATGTTCCTCAACGGAGATATCGTCATCTCAGGTGAGCAAAAGAGAGGAAATGAGTTGCTCAAGGTGGCAGTCGTTTTCTTGGTTGGTCTGTTGCGGTTCGGATGTCGGCCGGTGCTTATCTTCGATGTCCCTGCGCTTGCGTAGGTGCACTCCATCGACAGAAATGTCAGCTAAAAACAACATCACAGTCTGTGTTGTCGACACAGCGTTATCTAGCTTCAATAACACTGTGTCCAAAACGCCATGGATCGTCGCACCGTATTCATTCAAGCTTCAAGAGAAAGTCCCAACAGATTGTGTGATTGCAGGAAGTCCCCAAATGTAATCGTTATGTTTTTTTTTTTAATTATACATAATAAATGTTGAGTCCTGCCAATATAAATATGTCGAGTAAAAAAGGCTACCTTTGTTTTATTATAAAATGCATTGATGTAAAGTGAAGTCAAGAGTTACTTTTTTTTTAAGCAGCCCTTTTATTGGATTGGATTGGATACAACTTTATTGTCAAATGTGTCAAATCAAAAAAAAAAAAAAACTGATGATTTTATGTTAACTCATTCACTCCCAAAGACGTTTTTAAACGTCTTTTCAGACTTGGTCCAGAATTGGCTGGTACTGAATGAGTTGAGTGAAATCCAGAAGAGTCATTATTTTACAGAATAACAGTATGATAAGTCACAAATTTTGCCTTTATTTTGAATAAAAACAAACTTAATTCTTTGAAGTGTCAGTTCGAAAAATCCACTTCCACTGAAGTGGCAAAACCGGGTGTCATTTTTATGTTCCGCTGGGTTGTCTGTATCTGCCGAATGTGACTATTTAAGTAACTTGTAATGTAACTTAAGTTCATTTAAAAAACAAGTAATGTAAGTCAAACAAGTTACTGTTCTTACCACGTCGGCCTCGCAGTGCGGAGGTGCAGGGTTCAATTCCGGCTCCGGCCTTCCTGTTTTGAGTTTGCATGTTCTCTCCGTGCCTGTATGGGTTTTCTCCGGGTACTCGGGTTTCCTCCCACATTCCAAAAAACATGCATGGCAGGTTAACAGAACACTCTAAATTGTCCCTCGGTGTGATTGTGAGGGCAAATTCGTCTGTGTGTGCCCTGTCACTGGGTGGAAACCGGTTCAGGGTGTCCCCACCTACTGTCCGAATGTGGTTAGAATTGACTCCAGCACTCCCGTGACCCTTGTGAAGATAAGCAAATTGGAAAATGGATGGATGGATGGTAAATGTGGCAAAATTGGTCATGCCAATCAATTCGAGTCCCCTCATTGACATTGAAACAGAGTCGCGTCTATTAATCCCCCTTCTCATTTTTTCCACCCATCCGTTCCCTCCGTTACGTCTCCATATCTTACCTTGTGCTCAATTAGTCTGAGTCCACTGAAACTGAAAAAGCGGAATGGCTGACCGAGAGTCACAAATCCGATCTTTTGTTTTGCAGCGGTGATCGCCGACAGGGCGGCGCGGCAGACGTGGGCCATCGTGGTGGTGATGCTCGGCGTGGTGCTGTTCGACTTTGCCGCAGACTTCATCGACGGGCCCATTAAGGCTTACCTGTTTGACGTGTGCTCCCACCAGGACAAGGAGCGAGGCCTCCACTATCACGCTCTGCTCACTGGTAAAACAATCCTCATGACACATCCACTTTTCAGTTGCTTTGGGTTTGATTTTGAATTCTTTTTGCCGTGGTCGGTTTCTCGCAAGACTTCCTCATGCGATAAACAACTTTGCCGGTTGGGAAATAAGAAAAAAAAATCATTAATCAACCAAAAAATTTTACTCTGGCTTTTTTGCAAAACCTTTGACTGATTCTGGAAACAATCTTGTGAGTTTAAAAAAAAATAAAATAAAAATTTAAGATTAGTTAATTTTGTATTATATTAAATTATTTGATTTAATTCTATTTTCTGCTGACCTTTTAAATATAAAGCATCCTAAGGATTTAAAAAAAAGTGACAAAACAGAACAAATAAGCAAACAAACAAGCTAGTATAATGAAATAGCGTCCTTTTTTTCATAGTTTGTATTCTGCACTTTACTTTCTTTCTTTCTTTACTTTCTGTCATTCTATTCTGTTTGGATAGATCCTGTTGTACTTGATTGCAAAACTTTAAACTGTCTTCCAGGCATTAAAACAGGAAAAAAAGTATTTAAAAAACGTTTCACTGTTGCTTGCTTTTTTTTTCCTTTTTTTTTTTCGATTCCTCAACAACAACAAAAAAGAAAAGTCGCTGTTTTGCCGAGTGGGCGTTGAAAGCAATCATCTGTTCTTCCTCGCGACTGATCTCGGAGCATTCGGGTGGGCGGAACAAGGCACAGGAATGACTTTGTGAGTGCGTGTGCACGTGTTTGTCTCCTGAGTGTCTAATCTCAATTAAAATAAATAAATAATAGACCTCTTCAATCACTTCCTTTTCCCGCCATTGATGTGAGTGTAACCTTTACCACTCAAATGATTTTTTTTTCCCATAGTCTTTTTCAAGAAGGGAAGTAAACATATCACACACCAAAAAAAAAAAAAAAAAAAGCATTCATATATCAGTGTGTAGACTTAAAACCAATGACTCATGCACCCCAGTTGAGAACCACTGCTCTTCAGAGCAATTTCTAGTAGTGGTATTGAGATGGTAAGCTTGTGGTGATGTGAGCATCTGACGGAGTGCGGCCGTACGTAATCCAGCGGTCATGCGCTGCAGTCATGGGTCTGGGCTGAGCGAGCCTTGCATGCACATGACTCTTTCTTCTGCCTTGGAATGCGGGGCGGGGGTGAGACGGAGGCGGCAGGAGGAAGAGGAGGAGGAGGAGGAATCGATGTGTACTCACCAGGAATTCACTTTCAGAAGCCTTTCAAATTAATGCACTGTAATTTTGCAGATGTCTTATTAGTCGACATACTCTTGCGGGTAAAAGTTGAAAGGACGTTCACAAGTGTGAGAGCACGGTTCATTTCCAATGTGCAGTTGATGGCTGTTATGAATAACTGGCGAAAGACGTAATCACAATCACAACATTATGTTGTTGTTGTCTTTTAAACTCTGAATTATTTGTAGTCATTCCGTTGATTTTTATTGTGCGGTTGTCAATAACGGGCGAGAGGAGCGGATTCATCACGTACATTGTGCGCTATTTATGTGGCTCGCTCAAATGTGCAACGATGCAGCCTCCCGTTTTCTCTTCCAGGTCTAGGCGGAGCGTTCGGCTACCTGGTGGGCGCCATGGACTGGGGTCACTCCATCCTGGGCCGGCTGCTGGGATCCGAGTACCAAGTCATCTTTTTCTTCTCGGCGCTCACATGGAGCATTTTCCTCACCGTGCACCTCTTCAGCATTCCCGAAGAGCCCCTGGATAAAGCGGCGGCCGGCCAACCGTCGGCCCTCAGTGCCCTGAGGCAACTGGGCTCCCAGCGGAACGGCTACGGAACTTTAGGCAAAGAAGCCGAGGACCCCCCGCTGCTGTCCGTCTCGGACATCAGGCAGCGGTCTTTCTCTGCTCTTGGGGAGGCCAATGCCGTCACCTCCAGCGCCAAACAGCCCAGCAAGGAGGTACAGTGTTCACATGCTACAGCCTTTTCAGGATAGGACACTTAACTCATTCACTCCCAACGACGTTTTTAAACGTCTTTTCAGACTTGGTCTAGATTTGGCTGGTACTGAATGAGTTAAATGCTGGAGTGGGCCACAATTTTTCATCAGTCCTCCTGGACAAGTGAAGCTAGTGAAGCTTCATGAAGCACTTGTGATCGTTTTTGACTCCTCTAGATGGCACTCTTGGTTGAAAGATGCAGTGGAATTTTAACACATTTCCAATGCACTAAACCAAGAGGAGTCAAAAAGTGTTTCATGAAGCTTCGTTTTCCCATCGCTCGTCACACGTGATGATGGTTTATATGTGCGCGTGTGTTTTCCGTGCGTTTGAAGGCCCGTGAGAGGATGACACTGAAGTCTCTGTTGAAAGCCATCATCACCATGCCCAACCACTACCGCTACCTGTGCATCAGTCACCTGCTGGGATGGACGGCGTTCCTCTGCAACATGCTCTTTTTTACCGACTTCATGGGACAGGTGAGGGACGTCTTTGGTGAAGCAGCAGATGGCTCGCCAACTTGAATCGAGTGTTTTGTCGACATGCGATCATGACTTCTTTTTGTGCGTCAATCCTCCGAGCTTTTGGCTCTACGATGCAATTTCTCCTCAAGACAACTTTTGGCGTTTCAGAGTTTTGTCGAAAGTTTAGTTTCATTTGGGGACGTGGAACACCAACAGTCGGCCCCCCTCCGCACCCCCACACACACCCACCCCATCCTTTTTGGCTTGCACAGCCTCGTTGCATGAACTGATAAAGCCTTCTTGGATGACTAAGCTTGGATGTGTATCGGAGCGGTTCAGTTCCAGTCGATTCACTGCCATGAGAGCCAAACGACCTGGAGGAAAGAGAATATTCATGAGGATATAATGATGATTCTGTTTACAGTTCTAGGTGACCCCTCTGCTGATGAACTGTCAAATTGAGAATTTGTAATCATCAATTATAATGAAAGCAATTGAGATGAATAGATGTGGGACTTCACGGTGAGATGCATTTTTTTTCCGCCCACCTCGGCTCTGAACTAAACAGGTGAAAATGTAAAAAGGCCGCAGCTTGCCTTTGACTCAAAAAAAAAAAAAAAATCAGCCTCTTCAAAGGGAGACGTGATGAAAACACGTCGCTATCAACCAAGGCTTTGATACCAACAACAACAAAAAAAATGTCTTCATCTTGTTTCCTCCTTGCAGATCGTCTACAAGGGGAACCCGTATGCCGAGCATAACTCCACGGCCTACGCCACATACGAGCGCGGTGTGGAAATTGGCTGCTGGGGCTTGTGCATCAATGCGGTGTCCTCGGCTCTTTTCTCTTGTAAGTGCACTTTGTGTGTGATTGAAGACGCCGCCCGTTGAGGCGGAAACGTGCCTCAGAGTGTTCCCAGTGGCCAGCTCACACTTCCGTGAACGCCCTAACCAAGTCTAAAAGAAAAATCTTGAAAAGGAAGAGGAGGAAGGAAGCGGGAAGGCTCATTAGGACTTCTTATTATTTTCATCTCGCTTGGCACTAAGCTAATGAGCTGCTGCTTCAGTTCCGTGATTTCAGCGGCTTTCATTACGGGGTGCTCATTTAGTCGTGGTCTTTGAGTCGCACTCAATCTTTTGGACAAACGTGTGAGCGTGACAGCAGAGTGCCGGGAAATGGACTGAAAAAGAAACAGAGAGGTAGATTGGGACAAAAAAGACATCAGTGTACTTGAAGAAGCCTGGTGGACGGGCTTGTCCTTTTGAGACGATTGTCCCATGACATCAAACTTCTTGGCGTAAAAACATGCAATAAAGTACTTTTTTGTAGCCCAAAAATGCCTTGATGCTAAGCTAACGTTTTTGCTCCAAGACATCTGAAGGGGACTCTCTTATCTGCCAACATGGCCGCCATATTTGACACGCTTTTTAACCTGCTCTAGTCTACAACAAAGTCCGTTTGACTTTGAAAGACACTGTACGAAAGGGTGTTTCGAGTGGATTGGACAGTACTGCAATGGGCGTATTTGCTATTCTCTCAGCGGAAAGTGTCCATGAGTTCATCGACTGATACTAAGATTGTTTCTGTTTTGTTTTTTTCCTGAATAGACGTGCAGCGCTTTTTGCTGCCCTACGTGGGCCTGAAAGGTTTGTACTTCATGGGCTACTTTGTGTTCGGCCTGGGCACCGGCCTCATCGGCCTCTTCCCCAACATCATCGCCACGCTGGTCCTGTGCAGCGTTTTTGGCGTCATGTCCAGCACGCTCTACACCATCCCCTTCAACCTCATCGCAGAGTACCAGCGCGAGGAGGAGGTACGTCCTCTGTATACCCTGTATGCTGTTCCGCAGTTCCAGTACAGCGGGGTTTAGTGCTAGCGCCCCTGCTAACGTGCGATTCTTTTCAAGTTTCTATCGAATCACAGCAAAAAATGCAAATGAGCATATTTCTAGTGAAAAGAGGTCTTCTGGTTTACGTGTAAAATTAGAATTTTGAAAAGTTTAGCCTCCACCAAGCTGCCCAGTGATTTGTGGCCATGCGCCTCCTGAAGCTAGCAAAACTAGCTAAAATAGCCAGCACTCACTCAGATGCTAATGATTGACCCATTAAAGCCCCTCTGGACACGTAAACCGCGAGGCAGCTTGTTTTCAACCTTTGAGAAGCAACAACTCTGGCTCGGGGAAGACATGTCAGCATTAATACAAGAATCTGTTTAACCTTTACACTCATTGGACACGCTCGGGGAAGCGATGAATAACTTAAAAGTTCCTATCTAGTTGCTAATGGGAGAAAGTGAGGGTTTGGGACCAACTGGTGCTGCAGGCGAGCAGCTGCCCCAGCAACTGTTTCTCGATCTTTCGATAGCTTTTTTTTGTTGTTTTTTAACAGCTGTGGTACAATGACTTT
The DNA here is from genome assembly GCA_901007745.1 of Hippocampus kuda. Classification (NCBI taxonomy): domain Eukaryota; kingdom Metazoa; phylum Chordata; class Actinopteri; order Syngnathiformes; family Syngnathidae; genus Hippocampus; species Hippocampus kuda. Next base: position 10,485 of record CAAKHF010011630.1, read on the forward strand.
GTACTGTAATACTTTAGAATGTTGGGGTTGATGATAAGCTTCTGTCTGGTTTGTGTGATGAGAAAGGTGGAGGTAGTCTCGTCAATTTTTAATCAAAAGGGAGCAAATAGTTTTTCCGTCTTAAACTGCCTTCAGACCCCCACCACTTTTTTACCACACACAATTCATCCGACTGAACTTAATGGAGTATCGAGCAATCCGGCACGACACGGATTCGACAAAAAGGCTCAATCACGAATGGGGCGGATGCGTCGGCATCTGCATTTCTTAAAGCACCCTGTCGATTCAACACTAAGTGGTGTAATAAATTCAATTCCGACAAGGTCCTCTCATATTTTCCCCAGACGGAGTATTTTTTTCTTTCTCTCTCTTTTCAGACTGCCTTTTAAATCCCCTCAAAATGACTCACACTTCAAAGCCAGACATACGAATGCATTAACGGTACAAAGCTGGAATTACTCTTGAGAGAGAACACAACTCATCTGCGTCCAGACGACGGTGGAATTAAATCGACTTCTCATTGTTAATATTCAAAGAAATAACTAGCACATTTTTCACTTGTTTTTTTTCCAACTTTGTTGCCCGAATAGCCTTACAGTGGACACCCCGCCATTAGCCGGGGATCGGCAAAGGAGATAGACAAACAAAAATCCATATAATTAACGGCCATTGGAATGCATTAGTGAAAAACATACGTGTTGATGAAATTTTCTTTTACGTGAAGTGAAGCTGCATATAATGATTGACAGTAAAACTAGTGATGAGCCGGCCAACAGCAGTGCGGACATTTAAAAAAAAAATTCCATCAGCCAATCAGCAATCTCCTCCTCCCCTTCCTCCCCCAGGAGGAAATGAATCGTCGCGGCGGCGGCGAGTCGTTACGGGGCACGGGCGTGGACTGCGCGGCCCTCACCTGCATGGTGCAGCTGGCCCAGATCTTGGTGGGCGCGGGCCTGGGCGCCCTGGTCAACGTGGTGGGCAGTGTGGTGGTGGTGGTCCTGTCGGCCTCCACCGTGTCCCTGCTGGGCTGCGTCTTCATCGCGCTCTTCGTCAGATCCGCTCACTCCTCGCACTAGTTGTAATAACTGAGTAAAGACGCTATTCTATTGCTAAATAAAGATTCTTTATTATGAGCTCTTGAAGTGTTTGTCGTCAAGGCAGCGGTTTGAAATGGGAAATCTGTCGTCACAGCGTTGAATGCGGTAATATAAAGTTCAGTAGTTAAGAAGTGCGTTCCACTGCCCCTATTTTTGTGCTGGGCGCAGGCCTACCGGAATACGCAGTCTAGCTGTCCGCATGCGGGTTTTCTTTCTTCTTGTCTTTTCATAGATGGCCGTAGTTAGAAAGAGGCGTTCGCGCCGTTGTGGGAGTGAACACAGTCGACTTGTTTCCCAGCCAGTTTAAGTGGCTTCTCTTATTCCCTTTAAATTCAAGAGCTTCTTTTATGAATAATAATTTTAAAAAAATAACAGCCAAATTAGATTTTTTTACCCTTTTTTTTTTCTTGAACAAATTCTGGAATAACTTGCAGTATACCGCCAATGCGCGGTATATATTGCAACTTATTAAGTATACTTTTTAAAAAACAGTTGGCTCTCCTAAAAACGAAAACCAATCATTAAAAAATACTTTAAAAAAAACCTTATGGGGTATATCTCTTGAGTGCTGAACCAGTTTGAACCAGTTGAACCAAAAACTTTATTCTAATTAACCATTTTTCTTGGATAATGTCAAGTTATTGTTCATAAAATAAGGAACGTTTTGTAAATATATTCCCCCCGCCCCATATAAGAGCAACTTTACTCTTGCAAAATTATACACTGTTCATCATAATAGTGAAAATTTTTGTTTATTTTTTGGGTGACTCACGCTGTTTACAAGCTTATTCTCGCTGTTGTGTAGTCTAGACAGATTGTCCTCTGAGGCCCAGTATGCTTTTTTGCTCAAAAGGTCTCAAGATGGTGAAAACCTTTTGTGTACTTCAGCTTGAAGGTCATCTAATTTGTCTGTTCTATTTTACCTTCCATTCAGCAAAAAATAAATAAATAAATAAATAAATAATAATTTCTCACCCCAGTACAAAGATGCAAAGAAATGGCTGTTGTTGTTGTGGAGCCGTTTTTTTTTTTCTCCTCAATTGAATTTTCAGATAATGGGCGGATGAATAGATTTGCAGGAATCCAAAGACCATTGATGAGCTTCTTAATGTGAGTCATAGTGTGGCAGTACATTAATATCATTAATACAATTCATAAATGCCAGAAATAAATTTTTACCCAGTAGCAAAGCACACAATGGTGTGTCTGTGTTGCGTGTTTAAAACCGCCCCGATGACATCACCCCCCCCCCCCCCCCCCCCCCCCCCCTTTAC
>CAAKHF010011630.1:12875-23302 GCA_901007745.1 Hippocampus kuda
CCCCGCGTTAGTTTACGCCGGCGTACCACATGATGAGACGAGCGCACGGGATTGAAAACGTCGTCGAGCTCTTTCCGATTGAATGGCGGCGAGCCCGCGAGTCATCCGCCGTGGCTTTCATCCGCTCGCTAAACTGTCACGCTTTTCCGCCAAATGTTGTCGCAAGCCATTCCAAATTAATTAAAGCGCGACGAAAAGAGGACTCACGTCCTGATTGATTTTTTTTTTTTAAGCAAATCTCATAAACACCTTAGCGACTAGACAAAGTTGCCATCACATGAGAGTAGCATAGCAGATGTAAATTTCCTCTCGTCTCCTTATGCATTGACAATTGATATATTCTTTATCATCTTCACACATCTGAAACATGATCCGCATGAATTATGAAACGAAAATTATTCATGTCTGTGATGACAGTGAGATCAGTCCCCAAATGCCACCTTTGATTTCTTTTGAAGCGGGAAAGTCACAGCAAGCTTTGGACTTCAAAGCATCATCACACGTGACTTGATGAGATCTCGCGAGATGTCGTCGCCTTCTTCTTGTTCTTCTACGGTAAAATGTGCTATTTATCATGCCTATTAAATAATCAAATGAATTTGAAATAATGACATTAGAAATGAACATGAATCGTTTTTTTTAAAATATGCTATTGTTTTTTTGGGAGTTGCATTAATTTTGTAATATTTTCCTGAGAGTGAACTGTTGAAAATATATTCAGTTTTACTTTTTATATATACCTTCTTTACCTCATTTGCGAATTTGTTTTTCAAATAAATACCTAAAATATCAGTTCCAAGCCAAAATTCGTGATATGAGCGGGCTTCAGATATGCTGCAGTTCAGGTGAAGTGAAAAAACACGGTGCAATGAATGCATTGTAATGCCCCACACGTGGGCAAGGAGAGGCGCAGCCGCCAATGCAATTTTCAGCTCTTTATTAATCCGGACATAATCACAAATCCAAAATGACAACAATCACAAGCACCTGCTGTTAGGACACAACTCTCATCCAAACGCTGACACGTAGACTAACTGGCAGAGGGGACTGTCGCTCTGAAGGGCACTCACTAGGCCACACCCCTTAAAGGCATACAACCAATGAATTAATACTACAGGATGTACAATAATTACACTAACAGTTTATTTCGTTACATTCGCTTATTATGTTTTGTCATGTTTTTATATGTTACGGTGCTATTTCATTTACTATGGAAATATATATATTTTTAAAAATATAAATTAACTTCAAGCACCATATACAGACAAACAGAAAACTATGTGATCTTGTTGACAAGGTGGATATACACATCACAATTATTCAAAAATGCTGATAAAGCTGCAATATGTATTTTCCATGAAAATCTGGTTTGAGCCCGCCACCCCACCCTAAAAAAAGCAGCAACAAACAAATGTCATGATCTGTTTTTGCTGTTTGTTGGTTCTACCTATGTGTCTTTTTTTAACTTAAATTAATTTTGTATTCTTTTTAATTCCACATGACTCGTTTGTGTTGTTGTTTGAATTGTGGAAAAAAAAATACATTTTGTTTTTCAGTTAATCCCGCACACTTGCTTCTCTCCGTCTTGCGTTGACCTTTTTTCCACCAACAACACAAAACCCCCTATGACCCCTAAATGAGTAAATAAAGTAATAAAATATTCACAGACATTGAAAAATCAACCAATATGTGAGTCTGCAGGTGCCCGGAAAAAAAAAGGTTGGTGAACTCAAAATTCCAAGGCAACAAACTTCAATCAAATTATAAGTTGGGCAATTCAATTAAATATTCTCATTTTTTTCTCATGCGAAAATTGGCTTTCGCGCATTTTCAAAAAAAAAGGCTTTACAGAAGTAACTGTCCCCCAACTTAAAGTTAGTGTAAGCAAAAACAACTTAACAAAAGTTGTTCCAACTGAAATTGCTATTTTAACTTAAAAAAAAAACCCCGTTGTTTTATTTACAGTGCACTCAAGTACTTTTTCCAGCTCACTGGTCTGTCGCGCGCCGTGTATCTGGCTACATGGCCGCCCCCGGAGGGTAGAAGACCACCGCGGGGGGGTCCTGGTGGCCTCCTTGTGGCGCCGCCGCAGGCTGTCCGCGCCCCCGTTCGTCCGCCCCGGGCTTCGTGGTGCCGGTGATGGGCCTGATGACGGTGGTGAGCGCGGGCGAGGTGATCCGACGGAAGAGTCTCTTGAGAGACTTGCGGAACTCGCGGCGCATCAGGCAGTAGAGCACCGGGTTGAGACAACTGTTGGAGTGCGCCAAACACACGGACACGGGGAAGACGTACACCTGCGTGGTGTAGTACTCGTAGGTGAATTGCACCACGTTGAGCTTGATGAGGATCCCCCACGCCGTCAGCGCCTGGTTGGGCAGCCAGCAGAGAAAGAAGGAGAGCACCACGATGGTGACCGACTTGGTCACCTTGGCGCGTCTCTTTGCGCTCGACCTGTTGGCGTCGTTGTTGGCCGCCACGAAGCGTAAAAGCAGCAGGTAGCACGCCGAGATGATGCCGAGAGGAGCCACGAAGCCCAGCAGGACCTTCTGCGAGTGGTAAAGTCCCAACCAGAGTTGCACGCCGCCGGTGCCCTCGCTTTCCGGGAATTTCACCAAACACAAGTCCTCCTCGGGGGAAACGCGCACCGTGGTGGAGAAGACGACGTGGGGGAGCGCGGCGCAGGCAGCCGCCACCCAGATGGAGGCGGCCACGCAGCGCGCCGCGCCGCATCGCCCGAACCACAGCCGGAGGAGACGCGAGTGACGACCCCCGCGCCGGCCGTGCAGCGCCGACGCCAGGGAGTTGTAGCGCGCCACGCTCATGGCGGTGAGGAAGAAGACGCTGGCGTACATGTTCATGGCCGTCACGTAGGACACCGTCTTGCACATGGCGCGCCCGAACAGCCACGTGAAGTCCAGCGCGTTCTCCACCGCCCAGAAGGGCAGCGTCAGCACGAACTGGAAGTCGGTGAGCGCCAGGCTGGTGACGAACAAGTTGATGGAGGACTTTTTCCACGCGCGCTTGCTCTTCATCAGGTAGAGCACCAGCACGTTGCCCACCAGCCCCAGCGCGCACACCAGCGAATAGACCACCGAGATGACGATGCGCACCGCCACGGCGCCGTCCGAGCCCGGCTCGGTCCCGAGGTCGTCCCCGTGGACGTGAGCGTAGCAGGAGCGGTTGGCGGTGGCGTTGGCGCTCTCGTTGAAGCTCCACGCCGAGCCTTCCTCGGCCGATTCCATGGACGTTGTACTCCGATTCCCACATGCAAAGAATCCCCCCACCCCTCCCCCCCTCCCCCCACACTAGTTGCCAGACAATCGCAGAGCACACAGAGGCGAACAACCATCTGCGCTCACACCTATGGACAATTTGGAGTGTTCCATCAACCCTGTTGCATGTTTTTGGAATGTGGGAGGAAACCGGAGTACCCGGAGAAAACCCACGCAGGCACGGGGAGAACATGCAAACTCTACATAGGAAGCCCGGAGCTGAATTCCAACCCTGCGCCAGTGCACTGTGAGGCGGACGTGCTAACCAGTCAACTACACAAACGCGCGCACACACACACACACACACACAAATCCTCTCACGGTAGTCTCACACAGCTCCACCAAGCGTCATGCGCCTTGACGCAGCACTCTGGCTTACCTTTTCTTCTCCCACAGAGAAATGAGATTGTCCCCTCTGCATCAGTTGACTGACGTGTAACGCAGAATGAACCAATGGAACGACATTGCCCGAACTGCATGCAGTGCTAAGAAGAAAGTAACTCAACAAGTACAGTTACTAATTAATTTTTTCCCCACATACAGTGTATCTGTACTTAAGGATTATTTTCTGATATGAGTTTAAATGATGTGGCTAAACCCGACCCCAACACTCAAATCGGTTGATTTAAGAAAACGGATTGATTTCTCATACATAACAAAGAAAAGTGTTATCTGTTTTCTAGATTGCTATGGGAGAGCTCGTTGATAGCTCACTACATCACCAACTTCCCTGTCTTGTGTCAAACCACCCACAGGCGAAAGGATAAAGAATAAATGCCTGTGAGTATTTTTTGTTGTCTGTCTACATGTGTTACTTCATCATTGGTGTTCATTCATATATTGCAGGAATGGGCAATTTTTAAAATATATATTTTGTGAAAGTTAAACTGATAGGATGCTTAGGGTGCAATGTGCACTACTACAAAAACAAAAATATATGATGAACACGCACGCAGACATATAAATCAGTTTTTTCCATTTCCCTCTGCACCCCCTGGATTGACTTGAGCAGTCTGACTCGGTGCAAGAGCAATTGGCCATATCTGGTGGTGAATGGTGGTATTGCAACTTCAAACTATCCAGTCGCAGGGGAAGGGAACCCGGCCAACCCACAAGTAGTGAAAATCTGTGTGTCACTGACGACTATTGAAATGCACAGAATTTTATTTTTATATTTATAATATAAATATTATATTTTAATATAAATATTTTTATATTTTAATTTTTCAGTAGGTGCTGCCAACAGCAGAGTGGATGAATGGATGTAATTACGCCTTCCCTGGCCCCCCCGCCGGCAGAATCATTGAAGACTCCTCCCACCCAGACACTCACTGTTATGTAAGTATCTTTTTGATAATTGCATGCTTTTTGTTTTTTGACATTTCAAATTCTGAGATGCCCAACGGAGTCTCACTGTTCCACTGACAATCAAGTTTGATTGTCTTCTAAACTGGTTACATGACTACCGACACACACATAACACAGCGTTGAGGACTCCTGGCACCGGGTTGGACGACTTCCTTCGAGTTACTTTCAGAGATTTTATATTCAAAAGACATGAAAGACACTTCACTGTGCGTATGTCGCCAGGCCTGCTATCTGCCATTCTTATCGGCGATGCAGCAGACACACCCCTTCATTCCACAGCCCGGTAGAGAAACACGCAGGTCACCTGGAATTAGGTCAATGCATACTGAGGAGACCATTGATTAATCATTGAATAATCCAACGACCTTTATGGTGTAACTATCGATCTGTATCAGACTCAATTAGTCAGGGTCCACTTTTTTAGACATCCAGAATTAGCAATTCGATACAAGGGGGATCATGAGTCCAAAAATACACTTCATATACTGTACTATATTTTACCCCTCTTATAGATGACTATGCTTGGTTTGTGTAATATAGTGATAGTCACGTAGAAGGGTGAAAATATTCGGAGCAGCGTTCATATATTTTTTTATTATTATTTGTTCATCACATAAATGCCAGCAATGTGAAACCTGGCTGCCAACGGCGCAGGAATTTGTCAACGCCTACGGCATCACGCTGCTAATTGCAGCTGGTAATATTATAGCATACCATCACGATACTGTAACCGCGTCATTGTGTTCGTACACAATCTTACTGGCATGTGGGGGGAAAAAAAAGCGCCACCACACCAGATGCAGAATTAATTTAGGCTGTTATATGGTGGATTTCGTGAGTGTTTGAATAAAAATATAGCACACAAAGTTCAATGGAAGCAGATGAGACATAAATAAACATGAGCAAACTTCACCAACAGCGGACCATCTTCTTCTCAGCCACACACTGGCTGGGTTGTTTCAGCTCAGATGCTTCCAGGGTCCAAATATACACAAACAAGTCCTCCTTGTCCTCCTTTGGACTTTGGAGTCCACAATCTTTTCACATTTACGAGTCCCCCGCCCGAAAAGCCCTCACACCCTACCTCGAAAACAAAAATGTAGTTTGTGGTGTAACACTTAAATAGACACTGCTCATGGTTTTCCAAAATATTTAACCTTCCTCCAAAGGAAAAATTGTGGCGGGGATAGAAAGTCAAAGCTAGCTGAAAGAAGGCACAACAGAGCCTAAAAGATATAGAAATCGGATGTATAAATCAATTGCTTTGCTAGCCTGCCCGCAGTTCAAAGCACTTGTGCGGTTTTCGTGTTTGTCCCAATATGAACTCCAAAATAGGACAATGTAGGGTGTAACGATAACTATAAGTTATGACAGTTAAGGACAAGGGATGGGGTTAGCCTTCAGGTTTGGTGTCTGTGACGGAGTTAGCCTGAGGTTAGCAACTAAACAGGGTTAGCCTTGATGTTTAATTTTGGGGACTACCGTTAGCCATAAATTTAGGAGCTGAAGTTAGCGTTAGCCTCGTGTTTTTGGGGAGTTAAGTTAGACTTAAGGTTCACCATATAGAGACTAAAGAGACAGATTTAACGTTTTGGGTTAAGGTGAGGAGTGACTTTAGGGTTTGGTGGCGAAGGACTCTTTGCATTGATAGTGTTAATAAATAATTAAAGCCATGATGCGGCTGTCAACAGGCCGCAACCACCGGTAGCTCTCTCAATAAATCCAGCATATTCCAGTGAGAGATCATCTCTGTCTTGTGTTTATCTTTAATCCAACTAGGTATCTTCTTGGGTCTCTCTCTCTCTCTCTCTCTCTCAAGGTCCCAGACTTTGTAGACTTCCCATTTGAATGTCCTCCATCATGTCCAGAAATTTCTCACCGTTAGGAAGGACTCAGTTCGGACCAGCCCAGAGTGACGGACTTCAGCACGTCTGTGCATCCGACAGGACAACATCTGAACTGCTGTTTCCCAGAAAGGTAGAGAAGCACAAACACTCCCGTCAAACGTCATTGTTGGTTCGAGGCTCCGCTGAGACTGGCGTTAAGGGATGCGCATTGGTGTCCATCATCTTGAGTTTCTCAGTCCCGTTCCTCGGTTCCTCCCGCCGCCGTCCCCTTTTCCGGCAACATCTTAACCTGCGACTGACAGGAAACATATCACGTTTAAAGCATTTCAAAGCAATGACAAAAGGGAACCCACCTCAGTGGGTACAAGTTAGCTAGTTAGGGTTAGTTAACTTAGCTGGAGTGAGAACCTACAAAACAACACGAATGCTTAACTTAAAGCCTAACACGAAGACTATCCTTAGTTCCCAGCCGTGAATCTTCAAGGCTACACTTAAACTGTGAAGCAAATACTTCCCCAAAACTCTTGTTGTCCGATTGATGCACAATACTGCTAACAAGCTAACCAACTAAGGGCAATCAAAACAATTGCTCACGCGTTTGCGCCTTCATGTTTGGAGTTGGTCATAAAACGGCAATAAAACACAGGAATTAAAGGGAGTGGCGGTTTCGATTTTCCGAAAGCGTTGCTCATAAACAGTGACAACCGAAACTTCAGCTTTGGTTTTCCATCTCCTGACGAGATGTAAAAACCAAGTATCTATCACTATCAACAACCAAGGATTGGCAGATACTCACTGTGAACAGACAAAGACGAACACAAGGAGAAGAATGAGGACAACAAGTGCCCCGATGACGCAGATGATGATCATCTGCTTCCTCTCTCCTCTCCGCCAGTCCAGGTCCACATACTCGCATCTGGAGCCGACGTAGCCACGCTGACACCTGAAGAACCAAAGACCCTTAGAAGATAGGAATCATCAAAAGGAAGTTGGTTGTTTCAACCAGCAGTCCCCAACCCCCGGGCCGCGGACCGGTATCGGTCCGTGGGTCATTTAGTACCGGGCCGCACAGACAGAAAAAAAGAATTTACAAGACTTCTGTTTTATTTATTTCGGAATCGCAAATATATTTTATTTTGAAAAAAATACCAGATTCTCTGTTACATCTGTCTACAATATGTCACTCTTGACGCAGGCCAAGGCGCTTCTCGGTCACGTGATCGGTTACCGCTAAAATGAAAACCAGGAGCTAGCACAATCAGTAAAAAAAAAAGTTTTTGGCAAAGAGAAAAGGCCCAGCCAGGAGACAGAAGAGCAGCCTACGATTTTCAAGAAAAAGAAGGCTACAATTAATAGACAGTATCAGGAGTCCTATTTAAAATACGGATTTATCTCAACGGGAGATTCCCACGCACCAAGCCCAATCTGCATAATATGCGGAGATGGTGCGTCGTTTTTTTTTCATGCACTTTGTATTTGCTGTGTATCGCACGTTTAAACGTTACCATAGCGACCAGATAGTTTTGAGGTCAGATCGGACGTTCCTCATGTCATGATTCGTGTTTATTATTATGTTACGAAAATATCACAGTTTTCATGCAGGTCATATCATATTATTTTGTTGTATTTTTATCCGCCACACCTTAAAGGCCGGTCCCTGAAAATATTGTCTGACATTAAACCGGTCCATGGGGCAAAAATGATTGGGGACCGCAGGTTTAAACTACCTGCTTTTGCCTCTCAATTGGCACAACAGGGATTGAGATCATGGCAACCTGAACTTTTTTTTTAACGTATATGCAAAAGTGGATCAAAATACACCGGGAGTATATATCGTATGTCTGCTAATGCAATTGCAATAGAAATGCGCAGTCAGTGCCGGTCCTTTTCATGCGGTCCATGAATGTCAACACAGTCATTGCGTCATTCAAACGCTCCGAACAACCTCCGCCTCACCTGCAGGATGGCGCCTTTTGGTCTTTAACAAAGCGACACTCCCCGTGGATGCAGTAGTGGATGAGTTCTTGTGGACACTTGCTAAAGTGTCCATTCCACTGTCCCGTGTCCGTGGTAGGCACTGGAAATGATAACATATGATTTGTTGCGATGAGTGGTTACTGTTTGGGGATTTATTTATTTATTTTTGTAAAATTGCATGGCAGACCAGATTAAATACACACAGACTGATATTTCCAGATTATTCAGGTATCTGTACCTTACTGTACTGTTTGAGTTTTACTGACTTGACTTTTTACTTTTACTTCAGTCAATGTACTTTGATATTTTGACCCAAGTATCTCCATTTGTAGTTATCTACCAAGTGTAAGTAGTTTCGAAACCCCCGCTTAAGGGCCGAAGATTGCACACCCCTGCTTCTAGCAAACGTCAGATGTACTCCTTTGACTTAAAAGCTCACCCTCTGTTATGAGCGAATTATATAAATAGACTGCAATATGATCCTGGGGCCTCGGTGAGGCGGGGTGGGGGGGCTGGAGGCTATCGAGGGGATATTAGTGCAGGAAAAAGCACGGTGTGGTTAAAGATTCAATAAGCACACTTGTCGTTTGTTGAGCGAAACATTTCCGCCGCAATTAAAGGTCAGAATTGATACGACATTTCTTCTTCTTGGTCCGCTATCTTTATGACACTTTTCCATGAGATTACCTTTGGATGTTGGCTCGTAAAACAACGCAGCGGCATCAATGAGAGAGCTTCAGTGACAACAGACACGCAAAGGTTCATAACCAGTTACGAAGTTTAAAGGGCCACTGGAAACGTCACAAGACAACCTTGCGGTTATTTTCAGGAAGAAGTCAAAAAAAATTTAGGTGTTTTTCTTGAAAAGTGTTTCCTTGTGATTTTATCCTCTCATTTTTGGGGGAGTGAGTTACCTCATCTTACCTGAGCGTAGTTTAACCAGTCATAACTTGGTATCCTATTTTAGCTTGGTTATATTTAATTTATCATAGTTTAGGACGGCACAGTGGACAACTACTCAGCACGTCCTGTCTCACAGTGCAGAGGTGTAGGGTTCGATTCCCGCTCCGGCCTTCCTGTCTAGAGTTTGTATGTTCCGTGTGGGTTTTCTCCGGGTACTCCAGTTTCCTCCCACATTCCCAAAAACATGCATGGCAGGCTGATTGGGAACTCTAAATTGTCCCTCGGAGTGAATGTTAGCGCGAATGGTTGCTTGTCTATGCGTGCCTTGCGATTGGCTCGAAACCAGTTCAGGCTGTACCCAGAAAATGGATAGATGGATGGATGGCTGGATCATAGTTTAGCTTATTTTTGTTTCATTTAGCTTCTTGACTTGGGTAAGGTGATCTTATTTTAGCTGTGTTGATTTTAGCTTCAAGCCGCTGTTGGTGTGGTGGTACACGCATTCAAATGTGACAAAATATGAAGGCTTCTAAAGCCTTAATTAACAACAATAAAATGTCACGCAGCATTCAGAGTTAGGCAAATATGGATGCACAAGCGTTCATAGATTCATAGTGAGGATCTGTGTTGTATTTACATTTATCTTTTTGTGCTCCGGGTTAATTGGCAATTTCAATTTTAATTAGTTATGATTAAATCATCCCTTTTGTTTATTTTTTTTCTTTCCCCCCTATCTTGAAGTGTCACCTCAATCAATTTATTATTTCTCCTCCCTCACTTTCCAGCTTATCTACCTGTGCAGTTGTCTCCATTGCCACGGCGACGGCAAGGGGCCTCCGTTTGATTGACAGCCTCGCTGGTGGCGTTCCAGTTGGCCAAGGACAATTCACACAAGGCCAGCGCTGCGGGTATGGCACAAGCACACACACACACGCACACACACGCGCGCGTGCATATGGACACAAACATTATGATTTCAACTTTTATCGCATTGCACCTGTTGTTGCCTTGTTACGATAATTCCCTCCTGTGTGTGTGTGTGTGTGTGTGTGGGTGTGTG
>CAAKHF010011634.1:11137-25514 GCA_901007745.1 Hippocampus kuda
TTTTTTTTTTTTTTTTTTTTTTTTTTTAAATGTGTGTTTGATAGGTTAGATTCAGTTGCAGGTCGATTTTGTTTCTGAAACGTCATCACTCTAAATTACATTACTACGCATGGTAAAATCCATATTGCGCAAACTTAGAAATGAAAATATCTGAAAAACATCGTGTGCTACAAAAAAAAATCGACAATTTGATTTGGACTAGTCATAATTCCAGTTACACATATGCGCAATGCCATTTCGTCTTGCCAAAGACTTAGTTTTATACATCTAAAAAGAAACATGTAGTTGCTTGAAGTGAATTAAAGTTATCTTGAACAGGAAACATGACTAGTCAGAATCAAATTCCTAGATATCAATAATTCACTTGTGAATACCGGTAGATGTACTTCCCAACTTGCGGATGAATAATCTATCTGCCACTGAATTGTACATATTTGCACTGATTCCAAAAGAAGGCCCCGCTTCAACATGGTGAGAACAACATATGAATTACCTTCATCATCACTAATTGCTCAATGTACGAATTTATTGTAAACAACAGTGAAAATATTTACACTTGCATGACAGTTAATCTCCTTAGCAGGAAGTCTTCATTCTTATGATGAAGGCTCAAGTGTTTAAATGATTCTGTGTTTTCTCAAAGTCATGTTAAAATGTTACTTTACAATTTTTGAGCTTGCTGGCATGGAATAAATTATTTCAATCAAACCCTAACACTCTATTGATATTGAACTGTGAATATCAATAGAGGAGGAAATATGCCCATATTTAAAAAATGGTGATTAGCAAAGAATGTTTTATTCCATTTAATTAAGCGTGCTAATTTGTTTTGATGGGACTGAAATCACAAACCAATATGTGCTAATTATATACATAACAAGCACAACGACACAGCAGTGAACATTTGCAACATTGTCACTAAACTATATTCTTGTACACACAAATGACCTTTTGCATATTTGTGCCACTGAGTGATTTGGTCACTCAATAAAATGGAGGTTGCCACAAGCAAACGGAGGTACACACATACTGATTTAAAACGGAACTGATAGTGTGTGGTGTACTTGAGATGACCAGCACAGCACACCACAAAAAATAAATAAATAAATAAATAAAATCGTCATTTGCGCATAAAAAAGTAGTCCCAAGACTGACCTGTAAGAGGCAGCATGGTGCCACAAAAAAGTAGTACAAGAGTAGAAGAAGATGCTAGGCTAACTATTAGCTTATCTGAAAAACGACGTTGCTGTTGCAAACTTGTCATGTTATTTCGGTGAAGGACTTGGGTTGGTTCTATAAGCACTCAGAATCAGTTGCTTCTTTTTATGAGCAACTTTTAGGTCGCTTTCTAATTGGCTATTTCACCACATGGGACAATTTGAGATTGAAATTCTTGAAAAGGTGTAACGTTTGACTGTCAGCACCAATCGGTTTCTGAGCAGATTGATTTGGGGAAAAATAGATTTACATCACTGAATACACCCCACACCACAAGATTATCTAGCAGGAGAATCTTTTTGAGACATGTGGGTCTTTGCCAACTTAGATCAAAGAGACAGGAGAAAAAAAATTCTAATGAAGACAGATTGTCAGTAGGTGTGTACCATGCTTTGCAGTCTACAGAAGTGATTGTTAGCTGGTGGGTCGTGGACCAATCGTGGTTGGCTTGCAGACAAGAAGAAAAAAAAATGACGGGGTCTTCGGTTTAGGACAATGTCTAATGACGCACACTGAACTAGTTTGTGCAGTGGCGTATGAATACGCCATCCCGCAGCACACTCACTTGGTACCTAGATGACAGTTTTTCATTTGAATAGTTTATGTTTGTGGTCCAGAAGTATTTTTCATCAAAATATTCACTACTGTGTTTGCTTTGGTTAATTACTTCGGTACCTTCTACTTGTCCTTTATTTTAAAGGCGTGCATCTGAAATATTCTTATTGGGGGTCCACCAGGACATGTACTCATTCGGAATCAGATTTTTCAACACGGCACAAAAGCTTCCCTGGACCCACATGGAACATATTAGATAAGCTGCTAGTTTACTCTGTAAACAAACACAATGCGGCTCAACCTCTGGCTAACAGACACCAAAGCTGGTGATTTCAAAATCATTTGATTTAATTTGTGAATATTACTGCAGCATATAAAAAAACGAATGTGATACTAACAACCTTCAGCGGCATCTAAACAACCGCTTCAGGGCTTGTCAGATGGAGCCCAAGCAATTACATATGAGGCTTGTGTTTAGTACAATTGTTACAACTGATCAAACTGTTGCTGTTGCAATGAGTAAAGGTCAAATTATTCATGTCACACCTCCTGGAAAAAAAAATGCTGAGCCACATGAAATTTTGATCTTTCATTTTACCTTATTCATTTTTATAGACGCAGTTCACATGTTGATGCTCCTTGGAGTGCTCAGAAGTGCCCTTTTTTACAAATTAATAAAAAAAAAAAAGAAAAAAAATACAAATTTGAAAAATGATGTTTTCAGTGGGTATTTTTAAACATTTTCTTTATTTTTCTCAACTTCGCTAAAAGCCGATCGTGACTTTGCAACAATAGGTCAATGCGGGTCCCGGGGTGACAACAGTTGAGAACCACTGGTCTAAAACGATGCAACCTTTTGCTTGTGACATCAACTCAGATTTGCTTGTCAAATCTCACACTCACTTTACCCCTACGATGAAATGTGCAAACTAGGAAAACTTCCCACAAGCCATTTACTAATCACTCCTGGTGGCTCACATTTTGAAGTTATTTCCAACGTGGGATTTGGCAACGCTGCGCCTGTGCTTCGGAATTCATTGATTCTAAAATAAAACAATTCCTCATTTTGCTGGGCTCTAAAAAGAGCCTGGCACAGTATAGACTACTGTATTCTGACAACTTGAAGTGGGCAAAGGGAGATAAGTGCAAGCAGACACAGGAATTTGCTTGATGTGTGGAGGCACTTCTTCATTTTTTTTTTTTCAAATAAATTCAAGAAAAATTATTGAGTTGCTATGGATGAAACGGGGCCACTTGCATCAACAAAAAAGGCATTGTCAAATTTGGATTGAATACCTACATGATCGTACATAATAACTTAAACTTTCATTCATCATTATACATTCTTATTTTAAACCAGTCCCTTGCCCCGCCCGCTCCCTCTAATTGAGATTTAAAAAAAAAAAAAAAATACACCGACAAATTACCAAGAAAATCTATGTAAAATGTTCAAGTCCTTCACAGAAGCTGTGGTTCATCCAGAAATGTGTGACGGAATAAAAGGGTGTCAGGCGAGGAACGAGCCAGCTCTCGAAGAATTGGACACCACAATGGACATTCTGGGGCTTCAGGAACCAAAAGCACATAAAAGAACAAAGGAAGGTCAGATGACATATCCAGAGGGAATATTCTTTTGAGTAGGAGTGAGGTTTTTTTTTTCCTTGCAGATACCAACAACATTCGGAATTTGGTATCCCAGTAGTGCAGGAAAGAACATTTCCAGTTTGTCCCTTGAGTCCTCAGGATGCCCTGTTAGAGGCTTTTGGCAGAGACAGCGGCTTGGTCACGCTGGAGGAGGAGCCAAGATGAAAATACCTTGCCTCCTTCATACAGACTCTTCAGTGGAAAGCAGCAGTGGGTTGATGTATTCGAAACCCTCAAACTCTGACTGGTCTATTCTCTTGATGACGCTCCTGAAGATGGAGAAGGAAGAAGGGGCGTTAAAAACAACATTGGGACATCACATTAGCGATGGAAATTCGGCATTATATTTGTCATTGTACAACCTTGTAGTACGGGCCACCCCTACACTCGATGAAGACTCGATTGTATTTTCAGTCCTCGTGGCAGTACTTCATCACCAAGTCGGCGCAATACACTTGGTCAATGAACACATCTAATGGCAGCCATTAAAAGAAATGTTTAAAAGTTTTAAAGAATTGATTGCCAGCATTGCTGAGTGATCTTTCAAGGCTCACAGAATATTGCTTTATGACGATGGAAACAGAAACTGAAAACTAAGACTCTTCTTTCAACACTGCAGCTCTGCTTTTACCTTTTGGCTTTGACATGATACGATTGCAATATATTCCAGTGGCTGGGTTCTGTTCATCGTTTGACAATAGCAGCTCTCGGAGTCTCATGGGCAGGGAAACTTTTTTTTTTTTTTTTTAATGTAAATTTGCCGAACTGGCACAATTCACAAAATTCTGAATGGCTCGCTTACAATCTTTATTTTCAGAAACGGGCAGCTAACCAAGATTTACTTGGTGGTTTAATTTCCCCCTTAAGTCTGTATCCATAATATACCTCCATTAAGAAGTTTGGATTTTGGTACGGCGACAAAACAATAGTGCTAATTTCAATGCTCTCACACAGTAGTTTCCCCAGCCATGACTTTGGCAGCAACGTGGCTGAAAATCCGCCATTTTTGTTCCTTGAGACAGCATGGAACCCATTTCACTGTCATGTGAAAGTCAACATCTACACAGAGCTGCACCAACAGACACATTCTAAAAACACACGTTAACAATCGCCAAACTTTTTTCACTAACGATTTCCTTTTTTAAGCACCAAATAAACAATACATGGTTAAAAGTCAACATTGCTGTGATCTGTGACAGCCGACCTCAGTTGTTTCTGTTTTGATTGTAAAGTGAATTGTAATAAGAGTACATGCTAAGGCTGAAAATGGCTTCCTATTTTGTTTGCAGTGCGCTTTATTTCAAATGCGTCTGTCATCTCGTTCTGTTAAAGTGTGTTTGGGGGGGGGGGGCGAATCTGCTGTCGCTGTTGCGATGGCAACGTCCGACTGAAAACATTTGATTTGTAGGGATTTTTCCATCGGCTTCTCTGGCCAAGTTCAGCGAGGCAGCGTTTAGTTGTCAAGAAAAACAGTGTGCCGAGAATTGTGGGGAAAACCCAATGTGTGTGTGTCAGACAACCCCGTAAAGTGTCATTTGTTCAAACATGATCGCAAACAGGAGAGAAATAATTCAGACTCCGTTCAGACTAATCTGTGCTCTTTGCTTCCTGAGTCTGCTGCAACCATCAGCAAAAACAATGGCGGGTTAATGAAGTGAAACCCCATAACTAGTGGATTCGGACTGTGCTGGGTAAATAGAACGTCTCCTAGCAACAGTCTTGGCTTCATTTCCATCTTACAATGCGTGTGTACGTGTGTGTTTTTTGTGTCAGTGGCGATACAAGACGCTCATCTCCACAAAGGGCCTTTCTCCAGTCAAGACTGAGAAGACAGAAAAAGATTTTGAAGTTAAAGCCAAAGGTGCTTTCAGTTGGGCGTGAGTCCAATGTTAGTCAAACAGGTCACATGTTTTTCTGTCTTTGCGCTTTTGAAACGTTTCAAATAAGATGGCAGTATGTACATGCATTGTCTTTCAAATCGACTTTGTTAGCTGTGCCGAGACAGCTTACAGCTCCTAAATGTCATTTAAACAAAAGGCCAATATGATGTCGGCTGTTCCTCTAAAACCTGACCACGTCCTTCTCCACCTGGTACCCGACTGGTTCACAGGCGAGACAATCATCTGATCCCATGGAAAAACTGGTCTCGCTTTGCCAAACGTCACCGCATTGACCTTGGCTTCACACCATCATAGCACAATGATGGAACCTGTAATTGGATGTTGGACTTCCTCACACAAAGGCAGCTGAAAGTCCGAGTGGGGAGCCAAATAGCGAGCATCCTCTTAGGGCGCGCATGCTTAGGTTTCATCCGGAGCCGCCTAGTGGTCACACAGCCAATAGTGCGCTGCCAGATTGAACAGCAACATGAGTGAGTCATCAAGCTCACTCATGGTGGTGAAGTTTGTCATTGGTGCTGCGACCACAACTTTGCATTCATTCAAACCGAGAATAAGCATCTTTCTGATCTCTTGATCATTTTTATCCCATCTCACTTTGTTGTTCGATTTTTATTTTCACCAGTCTTCGGACTTACTGGGCTAACCTGGGTAACATATTTTGTACCACATGTGTAGTAAATGTGTGGCGGTATGACAAAAATTGCTTGCATCCTTAATAACTCAACTTTAAATATAACTTGGAAGAACAATGTGAAAATGAATTACTAACAAAGTTAAATAATAATATGATAAGATCATTGCAATAAAAAGTCATAAATGAAAATAAAGACCGGCTGATCCTGCGGTGTGCACGTTAGCCTCTTCTGTGTTTTTCACAGAAAATTCCTTTGAAAATTGTTCTATGACCTGTCTGTATGTGTTCCTACATCAAGACCGTGAGAAGCCAACATCGAAATCACAATTACATTTCCATTAACAGTCCCACGACTGATTCAGAACAGGCATAACTTAAAAAAAAGAAAAAAAAAAGTATAATGCACATTACTACATGAACCGGGATGAGAAGCAGACTCAGTTCGACTTGTTTGGTCACCCACCGTTCGGACTTTTACAAGCACCAAGGCAGGAGAAGAAATATGCTTCTCTGGGCTGTGACTAAGGCTTCCATTTTCAAAGACGGGGTGCTGGCATAGAAAGTCTAAATGCCTCCCCGCCCCCTTCCCCCTCGCCACGGCATCCTGGCAGGAGCCCCCCAGCAATCCGGGCTTTTAATGTAGCAATGTAAATCTCTAACATGGAGAGTTTACCCTGCTCTCTCCTGACAGTGCTTCACTTTTCTTTCTTCTTGTGCCAAGCCCATCAGGATTGGGAGAGAGGGGAGACTGGTGAGCTTTTTGCATCACCCTCTCATAGCGGGAGTGGGCGACATCAGCCTCTCTCCCTGGTAACACAGAGAAGACACAGGGATGGGGAGATAAAGTGCGAGAGGCAGCAAAGAGCCAAGCGCCTTCTTTTGATGTGCCTTGGTGTTTGATGCAAGGTTGATATCGCCACTATTTGAACCGGCAGAGTGCTCTCCACCCCCCCTGCTGTTCATCTCCCCTTCTGTGGAACCCCCTCAACATCCACCCTTTCCTCCCCGAAAGTCCGCCATGGAACACTGTCGTCGAATTCTGTCACGCGTGAATTTGGAGGCCCTTCCGAACAGCCTCGCCGCAAACGCTTAATGAGCTGAAAGGCTCATCCAGACCGAGGCTGGTTTGAAGAGTGCGCCGCGCCGACAGCCGGCCTGTGCATGTTCAAAAGGTAAGAGAGCAAAAAACATCTGTCGTGGGTTCAAAGCATGATGGGTATTTAATAAGGCTCCAGTTCACACTCACAGATCCAGTGGCTATATGCGCTCTGATCTTTGCGGCTTACTGTAAATGTGAAGTTCGGAAGCGGGATAGAAGGAAATAAAATTCCTGAGCAGGCCATCCATCCATCTATTTTATTTTCCGATCCGCTTCTCCTCACAAGGGTCGCGGGGTATGCTGGAGCCTCTCGCGGCTGTCTTCGGGCAGTAGGCGGGGGACACCCTGAACTGGTTGCCAGCAAATCGCAGCTGAACAGGCCACTTGACATTTAATCCGGCCACTATTTTGCAACACTGGCGATTGTTTTACAGACACAATCATGGCACTCTTTGAGAGGTGTTGTATACAACGGGAACACCAAAACCAGAATCTCCACGCCGCAGCAGGATCCATCGCTTTACCGAGGCGTCTCAGAGCTGCATGACCTTGTGTGATGTGTTCACTTCAGGATCAGTCAGACAAAATCCATCAATTGAACGCAATTTAAGCTATTCATTTACCTGTGCAAATGCTAATTTTCGAGCAGATGTTAGCTAAACAGCTTTTTACTTAGTTTGCCATGGTACGATTTTAAATGAGAGTTTTAGGGCTCAATTTTACACCATCCACGAAACAAAGAGTTGAAAGCTTCTACATGCTTCAGCCATCTTTTTTTCACTGCTGGTAAATTCCCGTCTACGACGGGACACACACGGAAGACTGGTGGAAGTGAAATATATATTGCTATTTCAAGAGTGCAGTACATTCAAATCCTGAGAACACCTGAAGAATTGTCCACTCAACTTGTGCCATACTCAAGGACAAAGGCTAAGGGACAAAGAACAGCTATGAAACAAAACTAAAATGTCAAACATCCATCCGAAACAAACCAGAAAAAGAATTCTGAACAACATATACATGACACGCGTTAACAAGAATTATTGGCACCCTTCCGTTAAAGAAAGAAAACCCCACAATGTTTTCATGCGTTTCACTTCAAACATAACAAGAAGGGAAATTTCCCAAATGCATTTTGACAAATGCATTTCTCGGAGTTTTAATTTGGAACTCGGGAGACTATCAAGGCATTCTGCACAAGAATTGTGCTGCCGCCTGTCAAAAAAATAACTAAAATAAAAATTTAAAAAAGCGCTCTGAGACGCAGGTCAAGTCATGCCCGATTTGAATGAATTCATTGTTCATTGAAATTTGGTGTGTATTCCTACGGTACCTGTGCCAGATTCAATTTCAGTGACTGTTGTTTTGTTTCTTTGATGGAAGATGACCCGTAATTGTGTTCACGCGTGTAATTGAGGAAAAAAACAATGCGTATTGGTGTTTTTGAGCATAGACCTGATGAGGGAAAACAAAACCAAAGTTAGTTGAATGTGACATCTCTTTCTCACTCACTCACTCACTCTCTCACCTCGCCACACTTTTACATTTTCACTCTTTCTCTGATATACTAGGTAAAAAAAATAAAACATGACTTAACGATGGTGGTCAGGACATTTTAAGAAGTGCTACTTACTCATCATCCGGTGTGAGTTGTACGGGCTCATTCGTAAATTGTGTGTCAAAATTTTCAAGGCCGTAGTCATCCGAGATTTGAGGTTTGAAGGGCGCCGTCATCTCCTTCTTCTCCAGCTTTATGGAAACATACAAACAAACAACACATTTTACTGAATCAGACAATTCACAAGGCTCCAACGTTTCAAATAAATACGGACACAAAAGTTTTGTTTCTGTTTGTTCAACGGAGTAATCGGGTATCACTGTTTTCAAATTCCATTGCGATTTATTTTTGTTGCCAATGAAAAACAAGACATTACACTCATGGGAATAATGTCTGATGTTTTTCTTTTTTTTGGGGGGGGGGGGGGGGGGGGCTTCACAGAGTTGTGGTAAGTTTTTGAATGATAATATACAGGAACAGGGTGGGGATTTTTATCATCTTCCTTTTGCGCTTGCACATATTCAAGTGTTTCTGAACACCAGTGCATAAGCATTCCAGAAGGGAGGATGTTCTCGAACCTATCCTTTACGATGGCTCACCTCCTATGTTTTATCGTTTAATGTGACAAACGGGCACCTCACGGCTATTTTCCTGCACAGCAACGAATCCAGCAGAGAAAAGCAAAATACAGGTTGAGGTTGTAAAATTATTTTACAGCAATGATTCAGCCAGGGGAGTTTTGTTGAGTTTGTTTCCATGGTTTCATCTTATTCCCCCTTTTAAGTGTGTACTTAGGACGTTCTCGAAGAAACAATGAATCAGACTGGCACGGATAATAGCGGGATGTTAGAAAGAAATTGGAGCTTTGTTCCACATATTTGTCCAAGTCAATGGAGCCCTAGTTTGTCATCTGATTTCCCAATATTTGATGCTTTCTAAAAAAAAACGAGACAACTGTTACTGACCAACGGCGTCTTAATACATTTCTTCATTCAAAATTAATTCAGAAAAATCTGTCCCGGTAATTCATTATTTCAAACAAAATGCAAAGAATATCTCATGGGCAAAGCTGCACAGTTGGTCTACTTTGCCTTTTAAGGTCGCTTAGACCTTCTAATACTCGAATGGTGCCTCACTGGTCCTGTGCCTCCGCCGGTGCAGCATATTCACTAATCAGCGAGTTCAGAAGTCAGGGAACGTGCTCAACGAGCTGGTGGTGGTCAGGAGACCTTTTCCTGTTGCCTCTGTAACAACCACAAAACCTTCCAAAGGGCTCAAGGTAAAAGAACAGTTCCAGAATAAGGACAGTTTCAAGCTCTCGCACGGCAGCTCCATATGTTTCCTCCTTGTTAAGGAACAATCTCATCTCGCTTAAACTTTGTTGTTGATTTCTGTGTATATTTGTGTTTAGGTCCTTCAAAGCTCCCGATCTTCCTTCCTTTGTAGGCCCTTTCGATGCTTCGTTAGCAATACAGGTTCAAAGTGTTTGGTGGGAAGAGCTTCAAACAAACAACAGAGACTTTCTCTTCCGGGCCCGATGGTATTCCCAGAGAGGAATTTCAACAGTCTAAACCTGAGCTCTGTCGCCGACGCCCTCAGAAATTGAAAACTCAGTGTTCGGTTCAAAAGCAGCTGATGTGAATTGGTTTGAATTTAGGCTCGACAGAGTTTCTCGGTGGTAAATCAGTCATCACGAAATGATGATGGAGATGTGCGTTATATACTCATTCAATGTCACCACCACCACCTTTTCGCTGAGATCTGATTGGGGCAGACCTCATCGAAATTTCACTTTTCAGGAACTTGCTAGAATAGCAAAGTATCAAGGTGAATGTTGTAAAAGAACAAGTCAGGTGAGAATATAATGGTGCAAAGTAGAGGGCACGCATTTCTTCTGATGATTCGGAAATGATAAGATTGTTAAGTAATTTAGTTCTTATCTATTGCATGCTTGGTACTTGTTGCTCGCCATCAGAAAATGTGCAAGTCTCTGTGACCTTACTTTATGATGAGGTAACGTTGCACTTTAAGCACTTAACAGATATTTATATATTATTTGCTATGTGAACAAATGAGCTGGATTACTCTGACATGAAAGCCTTCAAGAGGTGTGTGTGTGTGTGTGTGTGTGTCTTGCAGCACGAGTGTGGAAAGTCCACATGACTGATATCGTCTTAATTTTCGTCATTTAAACCGTAAACCTAACCTCTTGAATGTTCATATCGATATTTTGATATAGATATTGATATTGATACGATAACAACATATCGTCCAGCCCTAATTCTGATGAGGACTAATTTTAGGAAAATCTCTCATTTCAATGTCCACTGGAACCACAATCTCGGGCCTGAGAAACAAACAAGAACTGATAGAGGCTGTGGTTAAGGCCTGCAAAAGCATTTCAAATGAAGAATACAACAGTCTGGTGAAGTCAATGGGTCACAGGCTTGATGCAGATATTGCAACTAAGGGTGATGCCACGAAATATTGTCATTCACTTTCACGTTCTCAATCCTTTTGCTGACTTGAAAATACGGTGGCATCAAACAAAAGGTGATCCGTCCTAAGTAGCTGAACACATCCAGATGAAAATGCCATGAAATAAAAGCTGGAATTCAACATTTTTGTCTCATGTTCATCTTTTGATCTGAAACCAAATGTCTCCAATGTACAAATCAAATCAAAGTAAAATACACTTCTCTCACTGGCCTGTCTGCATGGTCAGCATTTAAAAATACAGCCAGGTGCTGCGACTGAGATTCAGAGAATTTTGAAGAATCAATTGGTGTAGTCTGCCAAATGCCCTGAGTCAGTTCGGAATATATACCAGATGGTCAAAAAGATTTAAAATGGAACACCACAACATTAGTTTCACTGCTTCATTATCGAAAGCAATAGATGGTGATCTGGTTTCACTGATAAAGAAGAACCGTAGTGATTTACAGCAATACTGATCACAAAGGATCAATCCCATCACCGCTCTCATCAAGCTCGACACTTGTCTGGCAATAAAGAACCTTGCATTTGGAAAGGGAATGAAAGACGGAGCCAGGTAAATTATATTCAAATGTGTCATCTCTTCAGAGAGTCAAGCCGCACCCCGGGGACCTGTCTGATGAATATTAATACAGAGTAACAACAGTAGCAGTGTGCCAGGCCTGTCAGGACTGGAGACAGGCTTCTAGTTTGAGGGCAGAGAGCGTCGCTTCTGCACCTCTCAAAGCTTTGTCAACTTGTTTTCCCTTTGCACTACATAGGGGCTGGTTGCTGCACTCAGGAATCTCTCGCGCTTTGATATCCTTCCCCAGTTTGCCTTTGGTGTGTACTTCACAGCCACTGTGGCAGCACTCATTAACACAGTCATTGTTTTCTTCCTCAGCGCGTTACTACCCGACTCTCTTCGACTTAACTCCCAATAGGGAGACAGATTCCACAGAAACACTGCAACGGTGCTAATATTATAAAGTGGCATATTATTATGGTGCTTTAAATGCGGATCTGAAAATAAATGCAGCTGTATACAGACTGCCTTAAGAGCCAATGAAGCACAATGAGCCTATGAATGAATGAAACAAATCTAGACTGTTAACTGACATCTTTTACATATGCATTTTGGAGAAACGTATGCTGCCATCCAAGCAATGTCTTGTTACAGGGTGCCCCTGATTATGTCAGCAAGCCAAAGCCAAGTCATATTTTACACGTGTGACAAAAATGCGGCTTTGTAGTAAGAGTGCGAGTGCTGGATTGGCCTGCCAGCAGTCCGGACCTTATTGAAAATGTATGCCACATTATGAACCACAAAATATAACAACGGGGTGTCCTCAGTTCTGAAACGCTTGTTGAGTGTTGTAAAAAGGAAAGGGGATTTAAGACCCCAGCTATTTTGGAACATGTTACAGGAATCAAATTAAACATCTCTTTCCAGAAACATGCAATATAAGAAACAGCTCATTTCGTTTGCGGCAGTACGGTGATCGACTGGTTTACTGAAGCACGTCCACCTCACAGTGCAGAGTTGCAGGGTTCGATTTAGACTCTGGCCTTCCTGTGTGGCGTTTGCATGCTCTCCCCACACCTGCATGGGTTTGGCCTTTCATGCCTTTGTTAGAGGTCATGAGCTTGCGGAAAATACTGCCCAGGTGGGCAACAAAACTTCTTTTTTTTCTTTTTTTTTTTTGGCAGATCATTTTGAAAATTATATATATGATAATATATATGAAAAGTAGCAAACAAGACAAAAATTATGGAGCACCCGTTTTCAACAATCTTTCTTATCACTATTTTCTTTCTTCTTTATTTTCTTGTATTATTTATTACCTTTATTCATACCATAATGGCATGGATTCCTTTTTTTGAACACATCCAGGAGGTTTACCTTCTCCTGGGGTGTCATGGTTTTCTTGTGTTGTGCTGTTTGTCATAAAATTTGCAAAGTGCAAAGCGTTTGGGCGTCAACTTAGGGATTTACAGAATAAGCAAAATAATACACAGACGGCGCAAATAAATGCATTCTTCAGCCAAACAAAACAGCTGCAAGATGAGTTTTCAAATGGCAATTCGCAAATCAGCAAATGCTGACTATACAGTATGCAATGACTGTAAAGAATATGGGATAACAAGGAAAAAAACAAAACATTCTATGTACAGTATCAATGGGATAGCTTTGCAAATATAGAGTATTTTCTTAGTACAGGCTCCACCTAACTGCACCATAAATAGGAAGGCTTACTGTGTGCTGCCTAAGCTCGAGATGTATAAAGTAGATAACTACTGTCATGTTTGGCAAAGGCAAATCAGAAAGAGTAATGACAACTCTGTCCTGTTTTCAAAGCTAACTGTCATTAAATGTGGGTGTGCGGGATCTATTCTGTTTGTTGTTGTTGTCACATTAGTTGGAGTAATCTGACAGGTTGTAAAGTCAAAGCCCAGAACAGCTGTCAGCACCTGACTGTCAGGAGGTAGTAAGCACAAAGAACTACCATCAGTTCATCTGCCTGGAGCGAATTGGATGTGCTACAATTTTAGCTTACAATGGGTAACAACAGCAAACTGTTGTCTGACGATGTGATAAAATGATAATTATTCACTCATTTATTATTTTGAGTGATCTACTGCTGGCTGTTTAAGAATCAGAACAATATCAAGTCCATTTCAGAGGTAACCAGGCAGAAGTAGAAAGCTGCTGGAATAGAAAAGAAAGCAGTTCTTGGGGGCGGAAAGAATAAAAAGAAAACATTTTTTTTTAAATCTAAATGTTTATGGATGTTTCATTTCTTTAAGATCATTATGATTATGTTTCATGTATTTTAGAACCTTACTGATACCGAGTACAACAGCTTGTAGCTGAGCCAGAAGAAAGTGAAATAATCACTGCTCTTTTGAAGTACAAACACTTGATTTTAGACAAATTGCATATCAGAGTTGACATCGTGCGCTGCATAAGCAACACAATTCAGGTTCATACATTTTTATTTTAAAAAATACTAATACAAAAGTGTGGTGTTAATATATTTAGCACAATCAAATTCAACTAGGGCATTTCCAAGTTATTATTTTTGTTTATCTATTAGTTTTGATTATGTGGAAAATAAACAGTAAGTCGATTCAGTGTTATTTGAAGTAGTAGAGGGCCATGAAATTTTCGCCCCTTTCTGTTAATATTTTGCATCTATATATCATACTTAACCTTTCGTCTCATCAAGCCCATTTTTAATATCTCACAATAACCATCCAAGTAAATATTGTACAAAATGCAGTTTCTAAAT
>CAAKHF010011634.1:29658-54772 GCA_901007745.1 Hippocampus kuda
GGGTGAGAGGGGGGGGGGGGGGGGGGGGGGGTGTGATGGACGATGTGAACTGTAAGGGTACCATATGGCTCGAGGAAACACAAATAAGAAAATAGAAGACCTAATTATAGGTTTTAAAGTAGTACTGTCGTTCATCTTGCATTCATAAATCTTTCATTAAAGGTCGTAATTGCTTTGTCCGTGCAAGTCAGTGCAATGCATGTTGTTATCATCCAAAATCAATCATTTTAATCAGAACACTTTGCTGGAAGAAAGCGTCCACCACCTACTGGATGGAACAATGGAGGTACGGTGGCCAGAGTAAAATCAAAGAGGCAAATCCAGTAAATTCTCTTCTTAGCGCCTAACTACAGTTGAAAAAAAATATTATAATGGGTAAAGGCAATATTATATAGAAAAATTAAATTGCTTTTATACGGTTATTCGGATTGTCTGAGTGCATTTCTCTTGTAAATGCCTATTTCTGAAAATGTGCCTGTCAGCAGTTTTCAGGGAGTTTTCGCCAGGTATTCTGGCTTTCTCTCACATTCCAAAAACATGCACGTTATTTTCAGTATATACACATTTCTCCACAGGTGTGAGTATGAGTGTGAAAGGTTGTTTATCTCTATCTGTGCATCATTTGGCTGGCAAGAATATCAAAGACTTAAGACACCTGGTTTGTGAAGTGTGGAAAAAAAAATAAAGAATGAATTAAAAGGAATGTAAAGAAGTAGAAGGGTTACAGTAATGGCAAAGACGAGAAATGTGATAGGACTCTCGAACAAGATGTGAAAATGTGTCACTGTTCTGGCTTACTCGCTACAAAAAAGCTCAACAAAAGAAGTCTGGAGTAATGGGAACAAAAGACTCGCATCCTCATCAAAGTTATAGGTGAGTAGTAAGCGCACAACTTCTCTTCAATTACATAGGCACTTAAAAGCATTACTTTCAAGATTATTAATGTAAAGGCATATTTTAAGTGGACAATTATTTTGAGTCTAAAAATCAATTAGCTCTATTTTGGGGGAAATTTATTCTAATTTCAAATAATCCAATGGGCAAACAGCAAACCAAAATGGATTACTGTAGTGGTTGCACTGTATTATTGATAACAGGAAATTGATGTGAAAAATGTCACAATATACATCTGATTTCCAAGAATCAGGCTGTCAATGTAAGACTGTGTAGGTAAATGAGAAAATAAGAAAACTCAATGGTGTCAAGTGATGTCATATACAGGCCGGCTTCGGTGTGAGAAACATCAGTGAACTAAAGCTAATTAGCAATGGAGGGAAATAAAATTAACCCATTTCGTGATTCCTGCATTTTAATGAACCATGCCAGAACCATTTAAGCCTGCATTGGCACAGACATAAATCCTTTGCAGCTCAGAGCTCATTTTTATTCCATTACATGAAATCTGTTTCTTCCACACTCAAACTAAATATCAGTTATGCAACAAAGGCATAAATTAACCTAAGTACTTGTTTTTGTTTGTTTGTTTGTTTTTATGGCAAAAAAAACAGCCAGAAATAGACTTTTGAGCAGACTTTGAGCAGACTTTGTCTCCAAGTATCTCATATGACTAACACCCCCCTAACCTAAGTAAATATTGTTGGGCGAAGCATCCTTAGATCTTTGCTAGTAGGGAAACAGCAACTGATTACGTACAAGTGTTAAAATAAATGTGTGCAATCCACTAACGCAACACTGGGTTGTAATTTGTTCATCTGTCGATCTAGTGTTGTCACTAAGGCTGTGCACAAATCGGTGGTGATTCAAAATGAGATAAAAACCAATGCCGAATCTGAATTTTCAGACTGGAGTGAGAATGAATCATCGCATATTGTCATGCGTGAAGGTCACAAGAATGTTTGAATAGCGTGTGAGGAGTGCAAAGCCTCATGAGATGCCCACTGTCTTCAAGAGTCACATCCGTAGGTTTTTGTGCATATGGAATGCTGGCTAATTAAAGCATTAAATTGAAGTGTTAAGCAATCAGTCAATAAAGCCCATCAGGTCAGTGTATCACCACATTTGTCCATATGTCGCAGTTGGCTTCTGATGCCATTCTAGCCTGAAGTGGAAGTGTTTGAAATGTGTCACAAACTAAGCTGTAGCTCTTTGAATTTGTGACAGAATTCCGCATACTGGTCTGCTCATCAGTGAGCTTTTATCAGGTAGCTTTAGAACACGACTTGGCAGACAGACCTTCTCCCAGTATCAGTTTGGTGTACCCTGTGTGTCTGGAACGTAGCCAAAAGAAGTCCAGACAAAAGTGTTTGTGTCTTTTTTCCTCACGAGGTGTTTAATATCTGAAAGACCGGGAGACTTTGCAGTCTGTGTCTCTGTATTTGTGCAGCTAAAAATGTCAGTATGGTATTGGTACTGGTACTTGGTGAATTGCGATATTAATCGATTTCATATTATGGTTTAGTTGCTCCAAACTCACCTTGAAAGAGGTATTCCTCAGTGTTCATGTCAGGATTGTCGGTGATGATGTCAAACGGCGACCGCCCAGCCATCATCTCAAACATTAGTACGCCTAGGGCCCACCAGTCTACACTGAAGCCTGAGTAAGCAAAGCGTATTTGGTTATAAATTCAACACCGAGCACTAATTAATAAGGTGTTTTACATCATCTTAATTTGGGATCTGACAAATCACATCGTTCACATTTGTCATCGTGAGACAGAACCTGAATATGAAACAATGACCTCTCTCTTACCATAATCTTCTCCTCTGAGGATTTCTGGTGCAATGTAGTTTGGTGTTCCGCAGAATGTACTGGTTGTGTCACCTGGTCTGATCCCCTCCTGAAGAAGAAATAAAAACAGGAATAAATGAAATAAATGGAATGTGAACTGAGAAAAAAAAGGAAAACAGACAGTGTGTCTCGTCAATACTGATTGACTACCTTAATTTGTAATCTGCAGCCATCAACTGTGGAAAATGGCAGTGTCGCTTACCTTACACATGCCATAGTCTGTGAGTTTGATGTGTCCGTCATGGTCCAAAAGAACATTGTCCAGCTTCAAGTCGCGGTAAATGATGCCTTTCTCGTGCAGGAAGTTTAGAGCAATGCAGATTTCAGCAGCATAAAATCTGTTTTAGGATGTTTTAAAAATGCAGAGATTGGTGAATGTTGTTTAAAATTAAATAATAAAAAAAAAAACAACTATAAACCACACTCACTACGAGATGATATTGATGAGTTGTGGGTTTTTTTTCAGCACCAGATATTGCTCAACCCAGTGTGCAACCCACTATGAATAATAAGAAGGTATTTGTTTTCCTTGGATATGACCACTATGCTGTGGTTTGTTTTAATGGAATCTCCAATGGCCTATCCAATCTGCCGTGTAATTGCCACCACTGTATATGATGCTGCTATAAATCATTGTTTTTCTTTTCAGTTACCCTAGGCATTTGAAGTGCATGTTTTTTGTTCCCTCCATAACAAACAAAACGAATTTCATCTGTGGCTTCGACATGCCAAAGAAGAATGTCTCTATTTTTATATCCTGCATTAAGAGATTTCTCTAGAGCTAGTGCTCTACTGCGTGCGATTCACAAGTCAGCCCTGGTATCTCATTGGCCAATCCAGGTTCTAACCTAACCAAGTATCCTGCAAATCTGATGGGTAAAATTGTATTTAATTGTAAGCGTAGGGCTGGGCGATATATCATTATCACATTGACATCTAGATCTGAGCAATGAAGATATACAATATCAAAAATTAAGACGTCATCAGTCATGTGGACTTTTTGTGTCATAAGCGAAGCGAGACGCAGCTGTGTGCCATCAAGCAATAAAAATACAGTATACAGTAGACATATAGTATATTGTATCTTACAACAATACTTAACCATATTTATAATTACATATGTACCAATGGATAAAATAGTGGTGCTCAGCTCACTGGTCCATTCAAAGATCGCCAACATCCTGTTTCTGTAAGCAACCTGTATCTGCCTTGACTGACTTTATATTTTTGTGGATCAAAATAAAGTCAATAAAAATACCAAAAAATACATGAGCCCATATTAATATCGATATTGCATCATTAAAGATAACTGGCATGAATATTGAGATATGAAATTTTGTACACAGCGCCCAGCTCTACGCAGTACTGCAGCGGGCTAATGGAAAGGCGACATCTGTTTTTGTTTTTTTTTTAAGTTGGACCAGTTTTGGGGGTTTTTTTTCGCATTTCAGGTCAACCACATGCATCATATCATTCCCGTATGACACTTTTACTATGATGCATATTATGTGCCAGTGAAACCAGCAGCAATTGAAAACTAAAAATATTATGCAATCAGGTTTATATTCATCAGTATTGCTAACAGAACCAAAATCATGGTTAGATTCATGGCATGAAAATCTTGCAGTGTCCCTTCTAAACCCATAGTCACCTCTGCTTGCTATTAATTTGTGCAAAGATTTTGCACATTTAAAAAGTTTTATCTCATGACTACAAAAATAAATCGTCATCTGATAGTTTCTTCATTATATTATGAGATGACATCAGAGAATTTGGGGTTTCTTCAAAAAGAGGAAATCTAAATTTAGGGCAAGAAAAAAGATAATTGGACACTGAATGAGTGCCACAAAATTGATGGCCAGTGATGATCCAAAACATGACCTGGCAAGATTGTTTAGAGGAAGCACAGCATGGGAAGGAGTGTCTAGTGCTCGGGAAATTTCACCAGGCAACACAATTCAGTGTTCTTTTTCCATTTGTGTTGCAAAGCTGTAATTTGTTTTCTCTTGGTCATGGTAGTTGAGATGGCAGCATTGCCGTGCTAAAACAAAACAAAACAAAAACGAGGAGTGATGACACGTTAAGCAGCATTGATGATGTTATATATATTTTGCATTTGGGTTAACTGCTTCGTTATCGTATTTGTAAATTAATTACTTAAATGTAATATAGGCAATTAGCCGCCAGGCACGTCTCGGAACAATTTAAAAGTGGGCCATATAACTCTACAGTATGAACGATAAGCATCATGATTAACACATCCTTGTGTTTAGGGCAAATCGTGAGATGTGGGTAGCTCGTGACCTGTCACGGAGAGATAAGCTTCCATTAAGATTGACGGGCCTTCTGTCTGAGTGCGTGCTACAAATCCCTCAATGTCAAACACTGAGGAAAAGATCGTTTGACAGCGCACTGGCAAATCCCACACTGCTCCCCCACAATTTCACTGTGACAGCCTTGATTGTACACAGTTGCTTCAGTACTGGCATCCAGACTGATAGAAGTAGCGTGCTCTGAGCAGCACCATCCATCGCCCACAGACCGCCATCCCCACGGCGCGGGGAATGCGTCAGGAGCGCATCTCATGAATATGTACAATCATTATGAGTCATTAGCATGCTACTTTGCATATGTACAGCCACTGTCTCCAGAATACAGATTGTAGGGTCCGATAGGGGCTCAACAGTGCCTCTCTATATTACCAAGCCTTTGATCCAGCATTTATCAGGGGCATAGTTGAAGTGCCCCACAAGTAGAAAGAAGCATGAATAATGAGGGCTCATTATGTTTTTCAGAGGTGTAAAAATAAATTATATATTTGGGTGGTGTCAGTGTCCGTGAGGAACCACTCGGGAACAATACGGAGCATGTGTTTGTAAGAAGCACTTAAAAGAAGCACACTGTTGAGGACGATTTAAAATGAGTCAGAGTGCAAAGACAGTGCAAATAAATTTAATGGGGGGCATACCAAAGAGCTGCAATCATCTGCGCCAGCAGCAAACGCCTACACGAGTCTCTGCTGCCGGTTGTGAGAGGAGCCGAACTCTCATTCGCAACATTTACAACAATATATGACAAATTGAATGTGCATTTTAAATACAGATGAACGACGACACACAAACAGCAACTGTTGTCAATTACCCACCACAGAAAAGATTTTTTTTTTAACTCCATACTTTTTTACACCAATGTGAAAATGTTTGACTGACATTTTTTAATGGTATCATCACAAGAATGTAGTATAATCCAGGGGTGGGTAATAAACCATGGTGCAGGCAACAGTTGGTACCAGACAGGGAAAGAACACATTCAACCCTGATTCTAAGAACTACTAAAGCTTGATGAAGCACACTCATGTCTCAAAATCTTAATCCTTACCTTGCATGTTCTTCAGGGAGCTTTCTTTGTCGTTGCATATGAAACATCAAGTCCCCACCATTCACATATTCAATCACAAGAAATAACCTAGAAAATGAAAGGGAGAGTTATTTGGAGAAAGACAGTGGAAAGAATGGCAGCAATGTGTTTTTTTTAAAAAGGTATAGCGCTTGATCTCCAGCCTTGTCCTTGCTTATAATGTCATCACTATGGAAACCAAGCATGCATTTGATCAACTAATGACTTGATTCAAATTGAATTTTAATTTCAAATGTCCACTGTAGTTCTTCAGATAGACATCGATTATCACGTCATTGGATTGATTTTTTTTTTTTTTTTTTTAATATTCCAAATGCATTCATAGCGGTACCAGGCCTACCACCTATGACCAGGCCATTTATTGTCAGATATCTATTATCGGTGTGTTTGGTGTATCATACAAAAAAAAAAAAGGAAAATAAGTATTATCCTCAAGGTGACACTTTTAAGTGCAAAAACAAAGCTGTTTTAATTAAGATAAGTCCATAATAGGTTCTTACCGACTTTCTGTCTGGAAACAGGAGTGGAGGCCCACTAAGAATGGATTTGTGGAGGCTTGCTCAAACACGTGCTTCTCTGTCTGCACCCAGTCAATATCCTGGAGAGATTACGAATGAAAGTTCAATACAGTTCCTCAGTGGTAAATGAGTCATCGCGAAAGGATGATGGAGATGTGCATTGAATATGCATTCCAACTGACGTTTTGTCAATATGCAGCTGAACCTGTGTTAAAATAGAACTGGATTACTATAACTGGTACTGTTGAACCTCTTAAATGTTGTACAGTACAGAATTTAAAAAAAAATGCAAGTATACACCTTTGGTTACTGACATTCAATGAAGTATGACTGTGACTTCACCATACAGAGGTTGACTATTGAATCATTTAAAATCTTTATCTTGACGGTGGTTAATTATTTTCAACACAGTCAAGTATGTTAACATACATAAAAGAAGCTCGTACAGTTAAAGGTTTTAGGCTTACCCTGGAACAGTTTATTTTCACTTTCCGCCTGGTTTTTGTTTTATCATGAATTAAAAGCATGTCAATGATCCAATTAAAGATTTCCCTATAGATTGTGGTGATAAAATATCAATACTGAAGTGCTGTAAAACATGCTTAAATTATTGTGCATTCAGCAGTGCCATATTCATTTCTTTATGTTTTATGTTTTACAAATTAGTGTGTGTTTAGCCTGCGGCCTGGTAAGTTGATATTTCTTCTTAAATTGTCACTCAACTGATGAGGTTAATATTTTATGAGCTACAACCCAGCGTCTCTGAAATTTACCAATGCTGTAACACCAACAGAGACCATAAATGTTATGTTGTGCCTGTGATCCCAAATTACTGGTCAATTCCAAAGTACTTGAGGAATTTATAATTATGCTCATTACGCCATGCAAACGTATCCCCCATTGGTAATTTCGTCTTCTTTAGCACGTTGTTGTCAATTTTGTGCAAAGCTGGTTACAAATCCACTTTGATGTCAGGCATTACAGGGCTGCAGAGATTAATAATTCAACTAATGTGTGTGTATAGGGCCATGAATAAATAAAAACAAGATGTCCAATCAAGCCAAGGGGCAGACACATTGTAGAATTGATTTTAATTGGGAAAAGAAAAGCTGTAGCGGTCTTGGTTGTCAAATGAAATTAGCATTAGATTGTTCAATGTGTGTCAGAAAACAAAATCTAGTACACGGAACATTTTTTTTCTGTATTCTTGTCAACATTTAAAAAGCAAATGCCAATTCCAATGAAGTTGGGATAATATGTAATATGAAAATTTAAAAAACATGTTTTGTTTTGATTTTTTTTGTTTATTTTTGCAAACATTCAATCATTTTAAATTTGAGGACTGCCACACATCCCAAAAAGGAGGGACAGAGGCAACAAAATTGAGGAATGCTCAAGACATCTGTTTAGAACATTCCATAGGTGAACAAGTTTATTGGAAACAGGGCACCACAAAATTGGGTATAAAAGGACCATCTCCGAAAGGCTCAGTTGTTCCCCAGCAGGTTGGAGCAAGGTTTTTCCACTTTGTGAACAAATGTGTGAGCAAATACAGTACTCCAACTCTTTAAGATTGATTCTCAGTATAAAATTGCAAGGAATTTGCAGATTTTATCATGAAATCTGCTCATAAGCGGAAGGTCGAAAACTAACACTGAATGTCTGTGACCTTCAATCCCTCAGGTGGCACTCTATTAAAAACTGGAATCACTGAGTGAAAGACATTGCCATGTGGGCTCCAGAACGCTTCAGAAAACCATGGTCAGCACAGTTTGTCTGGACATCTAAAATTGCAAGTTAAAACGCTACCATGCAAAGCAAAACCCATATATAAACAGAACCTAGAAACACCACTGCCTTCCCTTGGCCCAAGCTCATTAAAAATAGACAACTGGTACTAGATTGCTCTGCCAGTAGTCCAGATCTGTCAACGATTTAAAATATGTGTCACATTTACATGATGAGGGGCAAAATACAAAAAGAATTTGTAAATCATTGTATGATTTACACAACAACTTCACTGGAATTGGGGTTTGTATTTTAAGTTACATTGTATATTGCTGCATATCAGCATTTTATTACCCTAGGGTCTTTTATTAGCGGACTGTTGATTCTGCAAAATGCTGCAAGCTATTTCATTGATTGTTGAGGTGCACATTTTCACTAAAGGGATGTTTGATTCAAATCTAATGTGATCAATGTTTCTTTCTCAAAGTCTGAAGGACTCCTTAATTGGCCTACACCGCCATCTAACGGATTTGTAAACACACTACATCAGTGTGGCCAATATGAGCAATCCCAAACCAATTCTTGCCATAAAGTAGTAATACATAATTGTTCATTTAAATATTTGCCCTAAAACTTTATTACTGTAATGCAACTCACTGATCAAGATGTTAATTGAAATCTTCATTTTACAACTATGCCAAATTTTTTAAATTATGCCTGTCGTGTAATCATACAAGGCTGCATGAGCGTGTAACCACTCAGGGCAATGATATGTACTCATTTCATTGCATTTAGTACAACAAAACAGGAATAGAGGAAAGAAAAACAAATATCGATCCACTTTTCCAAACCAATCACTGTTGGAACTAGGCTGGTGAGAAGACAGAAGTAGTAAAACTTGTGATCCAATAGAAAGATTCTGTTAAATGGTCTCACCTCATCGTCATGAACCAGCTCCTTCTTCACCACCTTCATGGCATAAACCTCATCATTCTTCTTTAAGCGGACCAGCAGCACCTTGGCATAACTGCCGCGCCCAATAACTCGGATCAATTCGAAGTCTCCCAACCCCAGAACAAGGCCTTGAGACAGCTTGATACCATCGATTCCATCCACCACTGATTTAATATCCTTGAGTGAAGAAGAGGGGACAAATGCATACTTTCAATGTACAGTACTTTAAGTAGTTTTGATTTGCATTTCTTGCCATTGCCATAGGTGTAGACAAACACCCAAACCCAGGTTATATGTGTTAAAACAGATACTACGGTTGTCGTAAATGAAATGAAGCATCAACTCCCATGCAAATGTATTCCATTGGTGGGACCAGTTCCTTTTTTTTTTTTGGCTGGCAACTGAAACATTAAAGGATTATTGAGACGAGAGCAACAGTTCCACTTTTATTCACAGGTACATTTGGATCTGAGACAACTCGAAATCTGCCACTCAGTTAGTTGTTTGCCTTCTCTTAGCAGGTAAAATGCACTCTCTATAAAATTGAAATCTGGAGATTACAATAAACAGTGTTTTGTTTTGTTTTTTGGGATGTTTTCACTACTGTGAAAGGTAAATGTAGAGGACACATTTTGTGTATATGTATGCACTTATAACAATAAAAGCTGATGTTCTATTTCCACAAATATCTGAAAATAATCTCTATTTTCTCTATTTTTAATAATAAGTCGATCAACAAAGTGTATGCAGAAAAGTGGTGAAGATTGCACGACTGTCTTGTGTCCTATGTGTTGTGTTGTGTTATTTTTATTATTTTGACTTCAAAATGGCGCCGCGTGAGTGGCTGCCTTTCCAGCAGCTCCTATATTTTGTTGTTCTACTTCTTCCTTTCATAACTTTGCTGCTGTGAAATGGGAATTTCTCCATTGCGAGACTAATAAAAGTTTTCTTATCTTATCTTATCTCATCTTATCTTATTCATTTTCTCAAATCAACATCAAATCTCAATAGTCCGCAGAAAAAAATGACTTGACTGTTTCAACACTTTTAGAGGAGGGGTCTGTACAAAACATATCATAGCACATTCCTTACCTCCACATCTGTCTCTTCTATTTTGTCCTCTGTACAGTTGTGTGGTAAATATAATCCTGCAATGCAAAAGACACATATGAATAATACGTTTTGCAGATGGTTATGTGTGAAAATGGTTGCAGAATGGTTACAGGCAGTCTTAGTTTACGACTATGGCGGTGTAAATTTGTGTTTGAAAAACTCTTCAAGTAAAACATTCAAATGAAAAACAGTAAGTGCGACAGTAAGCAAGTGTGCCCTCTTGTGCGGCATGACAATGTATTCTGATGCCATTGCACATCATTCGTAACCTCATAGTTGGTAGCATACAAAGGACCACATGTACACTGAAATGTGTTTTTTTTTTAAAAAAAAACATTCTGTTATCGGCCCAGCAGAGGGAGATGGAGTCCAGAAGACATTATAGCCTGAACTAGGTCAATTTACAGGGGCTCTCATAATAAGAGCCCCACAAAAAGACGACTATATTATTTCACTTTGGCCTGAATCTTCATTTTAAATCCCGGTGTGGTACCGCAATGTCAATCACTCCACTCTATTTTCATTATTTTAAATGAAACTACCCCTTCTGCCCCTTTGAAAACAATACTAACGTAATGACAGCAGTTAAGTTTGATTTTCAAACTTCTTACTTCCACCTCCGTCCTCTGTGTCATCTAGTGGAAGGTCCACCTCTTCGCTCTTTGCATCTGAAGGGGGCTCTTGAGATGGCATAGCTGGATCCTGAACAAAACAATGAAAAACTTGGACTAAATATTGCCCAACAGTGTCCTTCAAATGTGTGTATAAACATTGCGTCATGGTTTTTATACTGTCTGTGTATAAATGTACAGAAAAGCATGTTGTAGAGGCAAAGGCAATGAGGAAAGAAAAAAGAAGTGTTGCATTCAAAGAGGCGCTCAGAACAGTCTGCAGCAGCTT
This sequence comes from Hippocampus kuda, assembly GCA_901007745.1. Lineage (NCBI taxonomy): Eukaryota > Metazoa > Chordata > Actinopteri > Syngnathiformes > Syngnathidae > Hippocampus > Hippocampus kuda. Next base: position 41,038 of record CAAKHF010011634.1, read on the forward strand.
AGACGTATCGCAAATCCCTTAAAAAGTTACTTGTCTTTGTCACAAATTAGGTAAATTCTACAACTGGGAAATTTCTGAATGCAACAACGAAGCTCGTGGATGTCACTATGTCACATGAAAAAAAGCAAGGATAATATTCTGTAAGGCACAACTGGGAAATATAGAGTGGAAGGTGTGCAAAGCTTTTTTGAAGATGTTGGAAGAGTTTCACCTGCAGATATGTCATCCATATTGATTACGGTCATGTTTTCAAGAATGAATCATGAGCATAACCGTGAAAAAGTTCAATGCATTTTATGCCTTTTTATATAAAATGAAGATGGTCGAATGGAATGTTAGGATTTCACTGGAAAAAAATGAAATTGGTTTTAATTTTAAAGAGCGAATGTGCAAATTCCTGCACTAATGTAAACAAAAGATTCTGAGACCAGCAGCTGTTGTCTCCTTTGGGATACATGTATTCATCAGGATATATCATTGGCTATTTACAAAAACATGCTGAATGAGATGATGGGATGGAAGGAGGTGGAGGGTGGTGGTGGGGAGGGGGGGGCATCCAACAAGAGATTTATTGCAATCCATTTAGTGGATGTATATTATATCGCTGCTTGACAGTCGTAAACTTAATGCTGCTACATATAATCGAATACTACATTACGCGCCCTCAGATTGGCTGCTGGCCAATTCTGGGTGTTACCCCGCCTCTCGCCCAGAATCAGATGGGAGGCTCGAGCTCACGCACAACCCTGGTGAGGATGAGCAGTACAGAAAAGGGATGGATGGATCAATGGCTTATTTGCTTTCAGTGTGCCCCTACTACAGGATTAATACATTTAAAAAAATGACCACTGCAAGAAGTTACACAATAAACTGAATGCTTCATGATCTGTACAGTCGTTGTGACCAAATCCGCAACTAACAAGGGACTGACTCACCATAAGCCTTTGGCAGGTCTGACGGATGAGTCTGTGGCAGCGCTTATGGACCAGCAGTTTGCAGTTGATACACTTGTAGCCTTGCCCGCCAAGCCCCCATATCCTTTCACTGCAGAGGCCACAGTAGGCTTTCTGTGGGTCACACACACACGCGCGCGCACACACACACACACACACACACACACACACACACACAACAATTCATACAGCGACAGATTAGTCTTCCAATCAACACCAAAAGGACAATAATACCGCCAAACATTTTACTTGTCTACTCATTATGCCAGTATATATAATTACCAAGTGTGGAAATGATAATTAATTAAATACAAATAGAACACTTGTGTTCAGTCTCACAGAACTGACAAAACTAGCATGTATAAAAATCAGACATCTAGATAGGCAAATTAATCAAAGCTCTATTATTAAGTTCAGTATTTGTGTTACCTACAGAGAGCTGTAATTTTAAAAGACGCATAAATGAATCAACAATTAAGAAGATAACAATTTGGATCATTTACAAAGATCTCAAGTATGGTGATAACACAAATACTGAGTTACAAACAAAGCCGAACGCTCTCTGCACCCAACCAATATTGACAGTTGAGTGACCGATTGACTCAAGAAAAACAACATACAAATGTTTTTTGTGAGAAAATGACAAAATGTGGGTAAAATTGTTTTTTTTTCTTGGTACTAAAAGGCAATGGAAAGCATTGACATGAGCTTAGCATAGTCATAGGGGCGCTTTCTACCTATGGCCGTAGTTGCATGGAGCCAGCGTGTGTATACATCTCTCAAATATACTATTTTGGGTCAATTTTAAATGTTTTTTGTCAAGCTCTTGTCTATATCATCAAATTGTAACAGAGGTGGAAAAAGCAAGTGCGCTAACATCGTTTCACATGAACGCGACCAGCTACACACCACTGCTCTCAAAGCAAGGTAAGTTTGGATAAATATAAAACTTTTAAAACAGTTTCTAGCTTTTTATAATACTTATTCACAATAATATTGTACTGTATTGGATGGGTTAAGCCCAAGAAAAAAAAGTAATTCATTTTAACAGACTATTGCCAGTAATAGACGGTCCCTATCCCCTCAATTAGGTCGTTAATCAGAGGTTCCACTGTATGTCTTTTGTTGAAGGCAAGGACAAATATACAGGACATGAAGGCAAAGATGACTCTCCTTCCTTTATGGAATTACAGCAAAACGTATTTTGAGTACTGTCCAATAACATCTTGGCACAAATATGATTACATCACAGTGTATTAGGTCATCTATCAGACAGCAGACTTCAAATAACATTATGAGGAGAGAAAACGTTTTTCAGATACAAATGTGGAGCTCAGAGACACACACTCAAAGTAGGACACCTTGAAATATGCACAACTCTTCAGACACAGTAGCATCGCAAGAGTAGTGATTTGATTACCTGCGTACTATAATCAGAGATGAAAGTGGACTTTTCTGAAAATCCCGGGGAAATAAATAAATAAATAAATAAATACACACGCGCACGCACACACACCTGGCCGATCACGCGTGAATCGGTTTACAAAAAACGCTATTCAAATACTCGACATTCAATGACTAATCTTCCTTTTGTGTGCACACGTGCCCCCTTTGTGGCTTCCGTTCTCGACGAAATTTCGAAATCTCCGAGAAATGGCGAGGCCATGAGAATGCGAGGCGAGGGTATTACTGTTGTGGCGACACCACTCAAGCTCAGCGAGCCTCAGCAGTAGATAGTCTGCTGCTCCCTGCTGTGCGTGCTTCAGCATGAACATGTACGCAAGTGTGTCTTTTGATTTCAACCAATCAGCGCCGACGCAACGACGACACATACCCGACGTCACACACGACAACAGCGAAGCTAAATTAGCCGAGACGACACTCGAAGTCGGACGGACGCGTTTTTCTGCCAATTCTGTGTGTCTTTTTGTCTAAATATATTTTTTACGACAACTGTCTTGTCCACGGTGTCTTTTATTCGTTCCACTGGGGTTTAGCAAGTGTGTTTATAAAGAGACGAAAATTGTTTGGGGACTATCCCCCCCCCACCCCCGTTCTAGTTGAGATGGTATATAACCCAAGAGGCAAAGTGCCGCTTGCTACTGTTGTTGCGATTTGCCATTCGTTCTACTAAATCATTATCCTTTATCGCCATCATTATCATTATTACACAAACAAAAATCTCTTTACTGTTACTAGTGTTATTGCCTCAATATGGCTACACTCGTGAAAGCAAAACAACGAACTCAAACGCGTCTTCGTTCAATGTTGTCAACTCATATCCGGATTAATTTTAGGCAAATTTTCCTCAATTCTCCGAAGAGATTTTCATAAAAATTTGAAAAACCCGGAATTCCGGGAAAATCCGGAGGACTCTCATCTCTGTATAATTCAAAACCAGTGCTATCACTGTGGTGACAGCATTACCATTGACCGTAAACCAAAAGAGCAGTCAACAAAGTGCTGCACGCGTGTGAGAGCAACTTGCCTTGTTAAAGCGCTTGGCCTGGAAGAGGTGCCCTTTGACCTGGTAGAGTTTCCTCCATCGTCTGGCTCCTCGACGATAGATTGATTCTGGAAGAAGGATGACATAGTTGAAGAGGTGCAACATGAGGCGAAGGTGGAGAAATGTGAGGGCCGAGGTACACGGAACAACAGGGAAGAACAAGCAACAGTAGCTGTACAGCTCGTCCTCAAAGTGGATTTCGAAAGCATGTACAGTGTGTATTGGGATTATTCCCGTTTCACTTGCTCCCTTGGATTGTTGTTCCCCCCCCCCTCCAATTCCTGTGTTGGGTCATACCGCAGTGCAAATCATTCCTATTTGTGACACGACAAATCACAGAGTGATAGTTATGATTAATATTTGGCCATAAACAAGAAGCTTCAAATTGTCATGTTGAACTTGACACACAAAAACATGCCAGGTGAAAATTCAGGCTGCGCCTAAAATCATCATTTATTTGCAACCTAAAATGAACTGACACCAACTTTAAACGGTGACATTAATTTGACCTAAAACCCTTTGAATACCTATGTCCAATTTGTTAGTGTTTTAGTATTTTATGAGAACCTCCACCACTTTGGAGAAGGTCCTCAAAAGTGGTTGCACTGTGACCACATGGCCCTGAAAAAGTGTGATGGAAAAGTGACCACACAGTGTGGAGCCAAGCTGCTTCTGGAAAATGGCAAAACAGCTTTAGTATACAATATACGGCCATGGTTAGCGTTTAGGTGCCATCTCTACAAAATTTCACTTCAGAATTGATTCAAACAAAAGAACATGAGGTGACCTGGTTGGTTAAGCCGCATAACCTTGTCATTCCCACAAATTATTTAAAAGCTGCTTTCCACATGCCACTGGCTACTAATGGATTCCAGTCTGGTTATTCTGCTGATGTCTGAGTTTATCCTCCTCCACTTGATCTTTTTTCAAATCTCTGATGATATGGAGCTGGCATAAAGTATGTTACCTACTGAAGTACTCTAACTTCAAACGTTCCTCCTTAAACTTGTAAAAATTAATGCATAAGTAAATTAAATGAAAATTCCAGACTGTACACTGTATGTTCATGAAGACACAAAAGAACATGTTGTGGCAATTGTAAAAACTCGAAGAAAGCGACAATTTCTCACGTTCACACACCGAGTGAGTGTGTCGTTTATTTAGCACACAAAAAAAGCTCCCGCGCAAAACGAGACCCACCGAAAATAAGTTTCCATAGAAACAAGCAAACTAAACATGGCAGTCCTTAAGGGGACTGCAATTACTTCTACCCAGTTACCAAATGACCGTGAACTCTCCGACAAGCATATGAAAAAACATTGCATTCACACATTTGCAGTTGGTGGTGAATTATGTATATAGAAGTCACTACAATGTTATCAATACAAGAAGCAAGTATATACAGCCTATTTCAGTTTCTTTTTTTTTTTTTTAAGGGGGTGGTGGGGATTCCTTTTTGTTATTGACATCACCCAAAGAAGGAAAGGGAACAGAAATGCCTTCTACGAGCTAAACCTATTACAGCGTCAGCTTCCTGAGAGCAAGTGCCTCTGTTATAGTTGTCGGCACAGAGTGAGAATGCCACAGAATGAAAGAAGTCAGACGAAATGAGAACAAAATACTACACCTCCAGATGCAAGGGTCAGTGCAGAAGGTCCTGTCATTTTCTCCCGAGAGACTTTCAAGAAGAAGAGATGGCCGCTACAATTTCCGTACAGTACAGTAGTTTACGGGGGGAGCCATAGCATGAGAGGAGTGCGGTGCTGCCACTGCTATTCTCTACAACGGGACATTTACAAGGGCTTGACCAATTTCCAGAAATTGTTTCTCTTGTTCACAAACACATGAACCCCTCCCTGATAATGATAATTACATGGGAGGGGCAGGGCGAGGAGTGGCGGCTGAAGAAAGACAGGAAAAACACAATTTTCTGTTATTGAGAGACGAAGGCAGCAGTGTGCCGGTTAGCTTTTGCCTGTGAGGGGACATACTGCGTGATACGAAGCAAAACATGTAGTCAATTACAGAAGAGTTATTTCTGGACTCTCGATGTCCCTGCTATCAGATTCCAAGGGCAAGTGAGTGTGGTTCTTGGGGAAGCGGATGTGGGGGTGCAGGGGGCTTGCTCAAGGGCACCTAAACAGTAGTCAGGAAGCATATTATGCTCTCTACAACAGCTATTGGCCTTTTTTTTTTTGTCCGCAGTGGAACATGACTCTCTGGATCTACATGTGTGAGACGGTAATTAATTCAAATCATTCGAGTCACAATGGAATAAATAGAAATGTCCACCACACAGAATCACAATGGCACCACGTGTTTGTTCATCATCTGCCATGAACCAGCCAAAAGCCTGCTAACTAACCCACAGTTGCACAAAAAAATAAAATAAAATAAAATACAGTGCTCTGTGTTTTCTTTCTGGCAGATGACATTTAATTCCAAAATCGCAAATCTAATGGCAAGATCACGAACACGGATTCTTTTCACTTATAGACCAGAGATTCTGTCTGCATCCAAATCTGCTTTTCTTTGTGTTTGGTGTTACGTTGATGCAAAAAGGCAAATAGCCTATAATTAGCTAATATGCATTTCACTTGCATTAGTGGCATACTGTGTGTGCAAATGCTTTGTTAGGGTGTTTGTGTGTGCACGCGCACGTGTGCACGTGTGCATGCAGTCAATGATCAGGCTGGCTCTGCTGGCGTTGCCACAGGGATGAATCAACTGTTTCCATTTCAGCTCATCGTCGAATAGAAAACACGTGTACACACTCGTTAAAAGCAGTGTCATCAGTGCCTGCTCACTTCCACCACATATCCACCTGGTGTTAAATGGTACTGAACACAAAATCCACAGAAGCCCTCCTTAAAAATTACCTTTTAACATATCTCATTGTTATCAATTAACTTTGCAATTCATGGCTTTATGAATTAGCCCTCCCCACCCCATAAATAAATAAATGCCCATATACCTAAATGTCAGGCAGTGGCACAAATCACTAGTGCATGATATATTTCCATTTACTGGTACTCTATTGCGTATCTCCAATTTGCAAGAAGTATTAAAATATCAACATGACAAGATTTCCCCCAAAACAAAATGCTGAGCCTGGTTGAAATGGTCACTTCAATCTAAGTATAAGGTGTTCAAACAACCATTTATGCTCATACTCACACCTAGGGTCAATTTAGAGTACAGTATTCAATCAGCCTGCCATGCATGTTTTTGGAATGAGGGAGGAAACCGGAGTACCTGGAGAAAACCCACGCAGGCACGGGGAGAACATGCAAACTCCACACAGAAAGGCCGAAGCCAGAATTGAACCCTGCACCAATATATTGCATTGTACTTGCGCATCAAATATGAACTACATAGTATTACACATCTTATGAAAAAGGCAAATAAGTGGGACATTTCCACACTGCAGTTGCACCCTATTGCACACAAGATGGCATAATAGGTTCTGAATCTGTGACAATGTCAACGCATTTCACCCAAATTCAAATTTGAGGACTATTTTTAGAGGCATGGCTGCATCCATTGATTGCCGAACGTTCTGTTAGGGCAGGCAGATAGGCACACTGCCGTGACAAAACTCTGGGCACATAAATGTGGCTTTTATTGTCTAAACATGGACACTAACAACCATTACATTAAACCTTAAATACTGTAATAATCAAACAAAACACAATAATAACCCCTCAATAAGAAACTCTAAGTAACCTCCATTGACATTGTTGCTTTGAGTAAAATATTCATAAATGACAATTTACTACTAAAATCCATCTATCCATTTTCCATACTGAATAACCTCATTTGGGTCGCGGGTGAGCTGGAGTCTCTCTCAGCCGCCTTTGGGATAAAGGCGGGGTGTACTGTGGACTGGCTGACAGTCAATGGCAGGGCACATCAAGGCAAACAACCATTCGCACTCAAATTCACACTGAGGCTTCAGTTAATCTTCGAGTGAAAGAGAAAGCCAGAGCACGAAGAGAAAACCCATGCAAGTCCGTGGAGAACATGCAAACTACACCGGAAGGACGTAGCCGACTTTCTCACCTCAGAATAGTGTGATGGACACGCTAACCACTCGTCCACCGTGTGGCCCACTTCTACCTTAAAGTAGTGCAATTTGGTATCAGCAGCGAAAAATACATGGAGTGGACAGGGTAAGCAAACGACAGCAAGTGTTATTACTTCAGTTCCCAAATTCTTCCTCGTCCTTTCTCAAATCTTAATGCTGTACCAGCGATGAAGAAAGCACATCAAAAATGATGATGATGGCATGGCGGACAGACAAACTGGCCTGAAATAATGACAACTGATGATGGCAGACTTCCAGGCCCGTTGCTGGCGAATGACCGAAGTCCACTAACGCGCCCACCACTTCTTAAGTCTTATTGGTGCAACCAAAGTACGGTATGCTCTATTTTAAGCACAAAAACATATTCTGAGTGAAAGGTTTGTCACTTTTGAGAAGCAGTGAAAAAAACTGACCTGACTATTTGACTCTGAACAGAATGTATTCCTTCAGAAAGGTTTTGCTTATTTTACAAGAGGCACATGCAGGGCTACCCTCTCCCAGCCAAACATATTCTTCTCCACAGTTGTGTCAATTTGCCTCCCCAGCGCTAGAACAGCGGGGAGGTTGAGCAAACATTTTCTGCATTCTTTTACGGTGACGCTGTGAAGGCTGTTTTCTAGGCTGGACCAATAGCAGTATCACTGTAACCTTTAACCTTTTTTGTTTGTCATCACTAACAGGAACTGACTCTACAGCCAAGCTAGAGGAACCACCATCGGCCTTTCACTCAGAATCCACACTATGACTAAAGGCAGTATCAGACATTATCGTATGATTTTTTTTTTTTTTAAAGACTTCTCTAGTGAGGAAAACAGAAACTGGGCGTCAACGCACTCCCTGGACATTCCAGCAAAGAATTTCATTGAAAACACACATTTTGCCAGGATCCAAAGAGAAGGCGCATCCATATCTAAGGCCTTAAAGGCCCAGAATGAAATTATCTGACTAGAAAATGTAAAACACCAAATCATGCTGTATACTTAAAAACAGTAACTGCAGACACTAAAATAGAGAAATATAGATTATTAACAAAGACAATTAGGACATGTATAATGAAAAATAAAAATGCTGAATAAGAGCAGCGGAGTTAATATGCTAAAAAAATGTAAGTCACGTTTTCTTGGGGATAATTACCCATGTGATGATGTTGGTTTGATCGCAAAAGCCATTGCGAAGACAGTGATGGGAGTAAGAGAGCTGTTCACTGGATGATCTTCAAATTGTAAACACAGAAAGCTCATAAACTGCTCCCTGAGAGGCTGCCACTTCATGGGCAACCTGTTCAGAGTTGTCAGAGAGAAAAAGGAAGGCCTGTGAGATAAATGAACTGCAATCCATAAAGCTGAACACAGCAGAGAATTGCAGAATAGAGACTGCCTTTACATGAAATGACCTTGTTCTAAAAAGCTCTATACTTGCCAAAGACAGTTCTTAAGTACTGTATATTGTTTCTTTATCAGGCCACAGATATGACCCAAATTCACACTGGAGAACACACCAGCCGTTTTACTTAAAGTGTTAGTTCCAACCCAGTTAGTTAAAATAGGAAAAGAGGCAAAGGCACTTGAACACTGCTCAACATGAGGGGCAAATCAGAATGCACAGACTGAAACGCTCCAGCTCGCCGACAACAACTAACTTCCACTGAATGAATGAATTAAAATCAATAAATAAATCAAATGAAAGAAATAGCCCAGTGGCCAGACAAATTTTCACAATCAAAATATGTGTTTGCACAACAAAGCATTAAACATAAATCTTGTAGACAAACATACACTTACAGATCTTGCATTTAATGGCCATTGTCATTGTAAAACGACCACAAGAGGCTGGCTAATATTATCGATACCATAAAAAAAAAGTACGTCTCCCTGTCCTCTTTCAGTCAGCCATTTTGGAAATGTTGTCAATGTTGGATGCCTGTCAGAAGCAGAGAGCTCTGACCGAAATTCTGGGGAAAATCCATGGATGTGTTGAGAAAACGTGTAAGAGAAAAGGCTTTGCAAAGGTTTGTGCCAGGTGGGTTCCAAGACAGCTCTATTTTGAAGCTTGTTGGGAAAGGTGATGAACCTTTACTCAAGTTTATAGTGACTGGGATGAGACATCCAATTACAGCTCTCTGCTTCTGACAGGCATCCAACAATGACATCACTTCCAAAATAGCTGACAGGAAGAGGGCAGGACTTTAAAAAAATGTTGTTGTTTTTAATTAACTGCAAAACAGGTACTTAAACTATGAACCGTGAATATTTATCCAAGAAAAACAGTTTTTTAGTAGCTTCAATTAAACCGGGTTCATTGCTGTTTGACTGCCTCCCTAATTTTATTGTACTGCACAAGACAATAGTTTAAACAGAAAGAAAAGTCAACCAATAGGCCAAAGTGAGTGCAAATATAATAAGTCTTAATGTGTCGACTGCCTCATTGTCAGTCATGCACTGTTCACTAATACACAGCAAACAGTAGGCCAAAGCTTGTTGCCAAGCAACAGTACACTGCTTCACACTGCAAAAATTGCCTCAAAAGGAAAAAAAAAAAAAACCTACCGAATTAAGTCCTATTCAATATTTACTTTTATATCAGAGAATTGTTACCATTTGACCTTTCGGTAATCAACTTTCAAGCACAATTGCAGACATCAGGATCAAATCACTGGTTCTTCAATGTCTTCAATTTTCTTAATGTGTGTTGTTGGATGTGATTCGTCTAGTATAAAGAGCATGTACGTTTACTATCAGGTCCTTTTCCCCTAATTCACCTGTGAAAACAAAACTAAGATAAAGCAAGAACGGTGCCACGACACAACATGAAATGTCAAAGATTCCTTGCATTTCTTATTTGCTCAAGCTCAAGTCGCTTGCTTATCACTAAAGCATACACGGTTCAAAAAGTAGTTCTTCACGAATATCAATTCACTTGCTCTTGATTCTGACAACGAATGGGAATCCCTCTCAAAAATGGATGGAATCCTCAGCACACCACAAACAGGATGTCCTTCTACTGCGGAATACAAAGAGAGTTAAAAACGACGCTGCTGCTTTGAGCAATTGGGCTCTCCACTCTGTAAACAAATCATCCGCATGACAACTGAATCATCCAAGCTATTACAGGCGTAGTAGGCAGTCAATTGAGTGGCATAGTCGCAGAGGGTGCATCAACATAGCTTGAGTGCTGGGAGCGTGGATGTTTGCAAAGGATGGATGCCAGTTACCAAATGCATGTAAACCGGTTGAACTTAAACATGTGCTGACTACATAGCCATCGGTGCAAAAATAATAATAATAATAATAATAATAATAATTAGGAAACAAGGCAAATAAAATGTAAATCTTCCACATCCCATGGAAACTGATAAGGAGTTGTTTCCCACTTTCTCGTAACTGAATTGATCAGATTACGTCCTGGTTGTGTTCTTGTGCTATAGGACAGCTACAGGCCAGCTTTAAAAAAAACACACACACAAGAGTGTCGTCATAGTGTGCCTCTGTCATTTCCAATTGGTTTATTCTGGTGAATACACAAAGCACAGAGTGTTAGGGAGAGAACAATGGCGCTCTGCTGTGCCACAGTCAAAGTTTCAAAAACAAAACCACTACTGTATTGACAGATTCAGCTCTGTGGCGAAAGCTTTACAGGTGGCCAACTAGTCTGAAGCTGAAGTCAGACAGTTGCCATCACCGTATACCAACCATGATAGAAAATGACACAAATTCGAGTTATGTTGTGGACAATTCACAAAGAAGGAAAATATAACCAGAATGGGGTTGTGTGGTTCCGTAATGTAGAACGAATGTTCAGTTCATTCAAATAACGAATAAATATTAGCAAAAGGTTCACTTTGTCGAAGCGGTGAACAAAACTCTGAGGCATTCCTGCCTCAGTGTCACAACTCTAAAGATGTACGAATACTTCTTTTAAGACCACACAAAGGTGCCAGTATGAAGCTTATACGGTGTCGTTGTCATTTCATGGTAGGATTTTGCTGTCAACAGCCACATGGAAGCCACAAATGATAAAAGAAGAACACATTTAATCAAGCGACGCTCCAAGTATGCAATTAACACTTTGAATGCAACTTGTTGTACTATTTTTACATGTTCATCATGTGAACATACGTGAGTAGAAAAGAGGTTCTGAAAGTGTATTATAAGGAACAAGCTAAGCCAATGCTGCCCATATGTAGCCCAATAATTCAGCTTTGTTGATTTTTACAAAATTGGAATATATGCTTGTTTGACAAGTGGTATTTGTTTTATTATTTACTATTTCTCATCATTGTGTTTGTTGGGTACACTGGTGCAGTTACTGATGTTCTAATGAAGTTAATAGCTTACTGCTTACTTGCTTATGTTATTTAGCTATACTGTAGTGTGTCTGCCGATTTTATTTTATTTTTTGTTGCTTATGTTTGTTTGTTTGTTTTACAAAGGTAATCCATCCATCCATTATCTGAACCACTTATCCTCACTAGAGAGTCGCAGGCGTGCTGGAACCTATGCCTTAGGTTGAATCAAAACATTTATTTTCATTTACTTTGGAAATCAACAATCAAAATTTTTGCCTATTACCCGACACCATACCAGTAACTGAATCATAATTAAGGTTTCTGCATTTTATTCACTGTCAATTTGAAATTGTGTCCTGATTTGTTTAATAAAGTGATGAAAATCTGAATTGCAAAAAATCTGATTCATCCATTAATTAACCAAATAATTGTCAGATTAGTAAAACAATTATTTGCTGCCCTTGTGTGAATAGTATTGGTTCAAAACATATTTAATTATTTAGGTTGATACAAAACAAAATGATGAGTAAGTAGAAATTATTATTGTTATATACAGCGTGATTCAAAACTTTATAGTTGTGTAAAAAATATAGGGGGGGGGGGCGAGGAAAACACCATGTAACCAGATAGTATTCTCTTTCAAATGTTGCTTGGTAATATTCCGAGCAACTGAGTTATCACCATCATCGTCTTAATCATCATCATCAGTAGCAGTGAGGCAAATACGTGGGTGTGCTGCACTGCAGCAGGGAGGACTGACACCTCACAAAAGCACTCGTGCTATTTCTGGAGTTGGAGAGTCTTGTAAGTCTAGAGGTGTGTTGAATGTTTAGGGTGTGGAGCGTCAGTGCTTGTTCGTCAGGTCTCATTATTGGTGACCACAAATGACAGCTGACATACGGCTTTTTAATTGCCACCTACTGAGCAACTCATTCGAAGTGGAGCAATCAAAGGACCGGAAGGGAGTTATTCTGCGAGTACAAGACCAGAGCACGTCGGATGTACTGTATTCGTGGACGAGGCCCAATGTCTGAGAGCTCGGCAGTGTTACTGTATTTGCATTTTGATTGGAGACAAAACGTGATGCTTCTTTGGGGCACAATGTATTCTTTAATCACTGTAGGTGCCAATTTGACATTGGCCGTATTTTGTGCGTTCCAGTTGCTGTTGCATAATTAGCATAGTACCGAATTCCTAATTTGGATAGTCGTCATTGTTATTTTGTGCTTCTATGAGTGTTTCTTTGCAGAACTATTTGTGGTGACGTCACGCGACTGGCGGATAAAGACGGGGTGAAGAGGCAGCAGATGGAGAGAGAGAGATGAGGCCAGCTGAAGCCATAGAAGCGATACAGTTTTTTGACCAAACAAAACAGAACAAACAAATCAGACAAACGGAAAATACCAAGAAGTCAGTGTCGTATTGTTTGCGTTCAAGACTCGTCGTTACTTTGAAGTCAAGATGGCGCCCGAGTAGGCAGCCGTCGGCAAGTGCTCTCATGAGCCTTGCTTTTTTTGTTGTTTTTTGGTTTGTTTTGTCACTTTGTGTTTGTTGTTACGTCGTGTGGACCTGATGTGGACTTTTTTCAGCATTTTTTGGCCACAACATTCATCAAGGAGGAGACTCTGTGCTTGGTGGTTGCGCCTTCTCGGCAGCATGGGTATACCAGCACTGTTTTTGACTGGGAGGAATGTCGGCGCCATTTGACTGTCGTTGCTGGACAGTCCCGGGGCGCTTGTGTCTTGCGCCTGTAATGGGCAGCATTTTTCACAGCCCCGCTTTGTTCAGCGGAGAGATCGGTGCTGTTGAACGGTCTGCGGCTGGACGGATGTAAGGCTTGAGGAGCCGACGACGAGAAGAAAGGAGCGTGATGCGGATGTGGAACTGGGAGTCGCGGCTTGGAA
>CAAKHF010011636.1:0-31505 GCA_901007745.1 Hippocampus kuda
GGCTAGATTGCTTGAGCATATATTTTGCACTTTTCGCACAATCGATGTATGATGTCATTGATCAAATCCACAAAAGAAGACATTACAGCAAGTGCTTTCTCGTTCGCACACACGCACACACACACACACACACACACACACACACACACACACACACAATCACTCAATTACGAAACGCCTCAACAGGAAAATATTGCCTCTACTTACGAAAGAAATTTCAAGATACGAAAGCTAAAAATACAGGATGGGTTGCTACTCGGAGCTCCGGGTTTCCTGAACGCAACATACTTATAGCTTCTCTGCCATTGGCTATTCCCGAACATCATCCTGGCATCCCATTGGCTAAGAGACACCTCTACCATATGTGTCTGTGTGCCGATAGATCGATGTGTGTTTATGCAGCGTCTTCGTCATTCGCCTCTTGGGCCGTGAGGTGTTCCGATAGTTTTACATAAATGTGAATCTTCAGAAAAAGTGTTCACCAGTCGGGCGATCACTCACTCTGCTGATGTTTGATATTGATATTTTCTTAGGATTGTTAAAAGCCGACAAAAGCAGACGTCATTTGCTCAGTTCTTTGCAAAACACCAGGCAAAACCACTTCTGAGAGAAAACATGAACTACAGAGGGCAACAAACCATGAAGACGCAGTTAAAAGTTAAATAACCACCATTTTTATTCTTTATTCTTTGTTTTTTACATTATGCACAACCCTCATTTATTGTGCAATAATCGAATTTGTAACATGTATTTGTTCCATATTTTGATGCATTTTTATGCTCTAGAAAACATTTATGGTGTATTTGGGGGGGGGGGGGGGTCTTGGAACGGATTAGGGCATTTAAATGGAAAAGGCGTCTCTATTCACAACATTTTCTACTTAAGAAATTTCTTTAGAATTCTTTGGGGTTAAATTGTTATTCTTTTTTTTTTTTTAAATTCATTTCAGTGGATGTCAGTTGTATGGGAATTTTGGCTATTCATGGGGTGAGCCAGTCCTAATCCCCGTAAATAGTGGGATTGACTGTACAGTTAACAAGTTATTTCAATAGATTGATCCATCCTTTGAGCAGATATCGGTCTTTTTAAACTCAGTGATCGACTCCAAAATATTGATTGTCCAAAGCCTTTAAAATATGGGTTATGATGTCATGTTTTAAGAACCACAGTCCACATGTACATGGTGAAAAAAGAAAAAAAATCTGAACTTCCTGGCAGATGAAAGATGACAAAGATGGACAGAAGGTCATTTGGAACTCGAGGAGAAAGTTACATTTCACCCTAAATGACTTAAATTACTTGATTTATACAGTTAAATCCAGCAGAAACACTGGAAAATATTTCCCTTGGCCTTTGTAGCAGTATGCATACGTTTACTGGCAACTAACCAACCGCCACATACAAACACCACAAACACATACATTCAGGGTGTCAAACTGGTATTCAGATGGTGGCGGTACAAAAATGTCACCATTTGAGAGAACTTTACATCCACACTCAATTTTGTTTACATTCTCAAATATCGAACTGGGCAAGATGCAAATGGTACAAGTACAAAAAAGGAATGTTTTTTGAAAACATTGAACATTGATTGACGCTTTGTTTAAAAAGCAGGGGAAATACTTTGGCCACCAACCCTCTCCGTCTCAGACTATCGTGTTCAAGCAAGGTGGTTGAGAGGAGCTACAGGAAGTGACGCCATCATGATGCACAGCTCACATCATTCGCGAGCATACTGTTTGCTCACACTAGAGTAGGATGAAGATGGCACACATGGGTGGAATGTAGAGGCCAACACGCAAGAGTTTCTGCAGGAAATATTTTCTAATATTAGAGCTCAGGTGACATGGAAAAGTTCATCTCTGTTTGGTTGCAAATTTGTTTAACTGCTACCCAAGAGGCTCAAGACTAAGTGAATCAAGTGCTTTCCTACACATTTAACCCAAGAACTTTGCTCAAAGGAATCAACTTACATTACAAAACTGTCAAGTAAAAATGCAAATGCTTCAAAGAAATGTCTTGAGTAGTGTCATAAGTTTGGCTTGAGAGTAGAACAACTGAAGTCTTAATATGTGGACAAGCGGCAATTACACCAACAGGATGTGAAAATGGAAATTACTATGGGCTTGGTTGAGCCCTTGCAACTTGAACAGCTTCCTCTCTTCTGCGGGAATGACTCAATCTCTGTTCTCCTTCCAAAGGTGTGCCCCAAAACCTTAGTCCATATTGAATTCGATTTTTAAAGTAATAATGTCAAGAAACCAGTAGTAGTGTGGTGCAACTAGAGAATTGGTCTTCTAATGTATGTCTATTTGTTTCAAACTCTAAGTCCTTATGCAAACTACTACTGTCCCCATGCGACCACATACAAATAGCTACCAACATACTGACAACCAGAGTTCAAAGCACTGCACACGCAAACACAAGGCTACCTGAGTAATCCTCTTCATCTCCTCAAAAAGACTGTCTGCAACTCCAAAACATACCCTAATAATATGGAACATAAACATGGATGACTTATACAAAGCATGTGAAGTCAGACTGGTGCATACGAGACTCATGTTTGCGGAAAAAGAAATTGACTCGTTGAAGTAGTAACGGGAGTGATCTTCACTTCTTTCATGATTTCGCAAAATGCGCATCGTAATCGTGGCACAATACGAGCGCCGTGTTCTATAAAGGGCGCTGCAGCTGACAACACACAAGTGTATTACGAGATTAAAGGTTATTTTTGCCATGGATATAATCACTGGGTGTCAACATGACACACACACACACACACACACACACACACACACACACACACACACACACACACCGACGCAGCACAAACCACCTTTTTTTTGTTAATTACAACTATGCCTCATTCAAAAGGCAATAAAGAATATTAACAGGCATAGCAATAAATGATAATTGAAACGAAATGGAGCAAAGCAATACAGAAAAGCAACCAAACTACACAATGAAAGTGAATAATACTTGGGCACAGACATATTGTAGTTGACATTTGCTAATGATAGCAGAAAATTCAATGAAAACAACAGTACAGTAACTCTACATTCAAATATCTAAAGAGGGCACTGAAATAACCCCAATAACAGTTTTGGACCTGCACGTGGGCCACATTGCAAAATCTGATGTTGGCTGGTCACATTCCATTTGTAGTAACGTCATTCCATTGCTTTTTAAATTGCATCAGACATTAGAGCAAGAGACAGGTTTCAGGTTTCTACTGGGTTAACATTTCAAAGAAAAAAACAAAATAGATTGATTGTTTTCTACAAGTTGTTTTGTGCCTAATCCTGTGCATAAGTCAAACATATCTTTGTCAAATTATCATAAATATTGAAGAAAAAAAACTTTCGAAGCTTTTGTTATGAGATCCACAGCTTTGCTGCCGTTTTATCTTTCAGTGATTTTTCATCCTCCTGGGCCATACTCTGGCTTTCTAGATGACTTTTCTGAATTTGCGGCTGGTTTGGTGACTCACGGAGATAATATAATAATAATGGGTGAGTTTAATATACATATGAATCTCCCGACGGAACCACTTACCGTGGCGTTTCAGACAACAGATACTTTTGGTTTCAAACAGATAATAGACAAAGAGACCCATAAAAATGGTAACACAAAAGATTCGGTACTTACCCGGGGGTTATCAACCTCAAATGTTATGGTGCTACTGTATGCAACTGCTATATCTGACCATTAGTAAAATTTGAGGTCTTAGTTTAAGGCCATCCTTGTGACCACCATCAAAGCTATATCAGCTGCAATCTTAGCTCCAACCACGACTGCCCTCTCTGAGCTACTGCCTCTGGCTGCTGCTTCCTTTTCTTCTTATAAGGGTTCGATTGATAATCTCACAAACTATTTCAATGCGGTTCTGTTAAATGTGCTCAACCCGGTTGCAACATTCAGACTGAAAATTCATCCCAAGAGGCTTAGTCCATAGTTTACAGACGAAATGCGCGCACACAAACAATTTATGGAGGAAGCTTGAGCGCAAATGGCATGCAACTAAACTCGATGTCTTCCATCAGGCATGGTAAGAAGCACTTGTTTTAACCAAAACTAATTATCTCTCAAGAATAAGCAGCCTCAATAAAAATAAGCCGAAATATGTATTTGATACAGTGGCATTGCTATCTAACGCTAGCTATAACTAACCCGCGCAAGTGGCTGTAATCACGTGTCTTGCTGAGATTAAACAATGGACGACTTAATTTTTCGCTACTTAAACCCGATCAAAAGGAGATTATGATAATTGGCCCTGCTTGGCATTGGCACCTTATCAAGGACACTATTATCATCCTCGATAAATGTACTATTACCCAAAGTGATTCAGCAAAATAATCTCAACGTTATATTTGATTCAACGCTCTTTCTTTAAACGCAAATTAACCATAAAAACTATATGCCCGTGAGTATTGTAATGCCGTATGTCTGTCTACATGTGTTGCTGCACCATTTGTGTTTAAATATCTGTTGCTAAAAGGGTTAGAAACCGCAACTCTGACGTGATTCATTAGGCTATCTACTGCGTTTGCCTGGTATGTGAGAATGAAGCTAGCAGACTTTCCGAAGGCAATTGCGTAGTTGTTTTAAATACACGACATTTTCTTAGTTGTTTGGTGTGAGAGTGTCAGAGATGTTCACTCGGACAATTGAACAAACAGATTCAGGAATAGATTGTCTTTTCTGCCGGCAGGAGGCGCAGTTTTCTACGAAGCCACTCCGTGTGCGCTTACCAACCGACACCTGACCCCTGCCGGCCTTTTTATTGATTGTGTATGCAAATTACAAGTGATATATCAGAAAAGCACTCCCTTCTTCACATGTCACACCTCTCAACCTAGCCCACCGATACGCCCCTCAGAGGCCAAAACATCTCTCGGTAAACAATGGCTTATCATGCTGCCCTCCCGAAGTTGAACCTTCCTGCCGACATTATCAGTTAATGAGGACTTAGCTTTATTCAGCTCAAGTTGGCCCTTTTTTCTGTGCGCTCCATTGTGTACAAGTTGTGAGAACATACCATTTGAGGTCAATCAAGCATATACTGAAATGAAACTTCAGCATATAAAAAAATGATAATATTAAGTTCGTCTTTCTCCATCAGAGAGTGAAGTTGAATTTTAAGTCACAATAAACAGCCTGAAGCATCTTTTTGAAGAATTATTCACTATCCACCAAACTGTGACTTGTGAAATGAGTTGTGTTCGCTGCCACCATCTATCGTTTGTATCTCAAATATTTTATTACAAGTCAAATCAAAGCAAAAAATAAATAAATGCCTGAGCAACAGTCTATACCTTTAAACCTCGCAAATTATTCCCTTGTAAGTCAAGCTATCACTCTACTACAGTATTATGAAGATGAGCAGTACTCTTATGAATGGAGTAAGACAAAGCCAACAACTAACAAGACTGTTTTTCTTCAGTGTTAATACCTTAGTTGAAACTAAATGCTGTAGTTTGTATACTGTCTGCAAACATGGATGCAAACAATAGAAAGAAGTCAAATACAGCAGAATAAACAAGGCTAAGGACAGAATTAGGTAGTAAGCAGCTCCATTTACCCAGTTACAATTACTTGTCTGAGAAGTTTCAATGCAATATACTGGTCCTTTATTCTGTTGAGTATTTTTGTTTAGAAGAAACACTACTTTTATTCCGTCACGGGGAGCTGAATTCGGCTCTGTAATTTTATTTGGTTCATCAGAATGACTTGAGCCACGTGTGCTGTCATGTGACAATTCAACCAAAACAACTAGTGACGTTTGACTCCATTTCAAATACTAAAAAGAGCCAAGAAGTTACACATTCACATACAGTTTCTGTGGCTCGACACAGAAGCAGCATTTTTAATGTGTGCAATTTATGTCATGCATGGCAGAAACAAAAGTATGGAAGACTCGCAGTTGCAAGCAGCAGAACGCCCATCTCCTCACATTCACTCAATGTTGACCTTACATTAGGGATGTCCTGACCACGCTTTTTTATCACACGAGTCCAAATCCGAGTCCTTGTTTTTAAATATCTGCCAAAAAAGATTCCGAACTGATACTTGGGCATTGCATTAAGAAAAAAAGGAGTATGCATGAGATATTTCTAAAATTAATACAGAAATATACATACATACATTTGTGTTTATTATGTGACGTTTTATATACAAGGTGCCAAGGTGCCCATATAGTCACTTTACAATTATTAAAGATTATTACAAGGGCAGTTGATAAGACATCTTAACCAGATTTATTTCATTCTAATTAGTGTTTATTAACATTTGTATTCACATTCATTTTTTTGTGTTTCAGATGTGTTTCAAACCTGCCATCGACAATATTTACATGCTCGCGTCATTGAAAGTGATGGTGACGTGAGTGATGTCTTACCAACGTTTGCTTGCTTTGTCGATGGGGTCGTGCGTGAGTGTCTTGGCGAAAGTGTCAAGAGTGTGTTGCTCAGCTTCTTTTCTTTAGCGGTAGTGGCGCTTATGGAGTCGCAAAGTCACCATCCTTCAAATGTTTTGTAGTGCGACAGAAGTGTCAGCAAATTGTTTTCCACAGCGACCGTTTTCAAACACATCTGACAATGTTTTTTGGACCAAACCGCCGAATCATTTCCATGCTTGGGATGTGGACTCATCCATATTTGAAAAAATGTTGTGTTGCCTTGGCTGCTGCCAGAGTGGTGTGACTGAATCCTGGCCACTGATTTGCAGAATCAAGACATAATAATAATAATGCATCCGTTTTTCATGCCACCGTTTTTGACACTCAAAGACGGTTCACAGTGTAAACATTGTTCATACACTCACACATTCACGCTCTGGCGGTGGCTGCACAACATAGTTTACCACAGCTACAATGTGGCAGGTTGACGGAAATGGGGCTGCCAGTACAGTATGTGCCTACGGCCCCCTTAACAACACAACCAAACATTAACACCGAGCTGTAAACGAGGGTGAGTGACACTGGAGGCAGGTGTTTTGCCCAAGTACACAATGACACATAACTCAGACAGATCGGGATTCGAACAACCAACCCTTCGGTTACTTAACAACCCACTCTAAATCTTTGAAGCAGAGACCAAAGGATTTATTGTAGTATTTCAATATAGTAAATCACGCACACCCTGTATCAGAAACAAATGCATTTGAGGGGCAGGTATTACTGCAGCGAACTATACTGTAACATAATAAAAAAGTTTAAATTGAAGATGCACTGAACCCACAAAAAACTAAGTCATAATAGAGACGGACGACGATAATTAATTACTGTTGTGGTCAAAGTGATACTGTTGGGCAATATCAGAAGTTTCACATTCCTATTTTATATGTCTGTCTATTTGACATTCACAATCTGATTCTAAATAAGTAAATCAGAAGTTCCTGACCTTACTCCATACGTGAGCACCCCCCCGCCCCCTCACACGCTAGCACGCAATTTATGAGGACTGCTGACATTGTCTTCTTCATATAGCTTTCTTTTTTTGTTAAATTGTAGATTCTTCTTCTCTACTTTGAGGTAATTATATGGAGGACTACTTTTAACTTTCACTTGAGTAATTTATTTTCCAAGAGTAACAGTACTCTTCAGAATATTTTAGCCCACGTCTGGCTAAAGAACAGCTGATCGCCCTCAATCGAGGCTGCAGAATCGCTTTGGGAGATACTTTGATCGAGCAAAATGCATTCGAGATCACGTCTGGGTGTTATATCCTGAAGAGGACTGCTGTCATTTTTCCAAAATGAGCCTGTCTTGTTCATCTGACACACCTTGGCGAACACATTGCGAAAACTTAATCTCAAAACAAGCCGGAACATGACAATAAGAGATTCTGCGCCGTTTTAAAAGTACCGAATTGCACTTTTTCAATTTGGATGTAACGCTTTTAACGATTAGTAAAGTAATTATGTTGCCAATGTTTGAACTTATCAGACGACATAAGCTAATCAGCGAGCTACTGCGACTTGTAAATTGATGAACAGTATTTTTGAATATCGTCGTGGCTATTACACAGTGCTGTACTTATTTTAGGCATTGAAATGACACTAAAGCTGCCGTTTAGTTACACAAACTTACTTTGTCTTCAGTGTTGTGCTGCTAACGCCAATGTTAAGTTAGCCATGTCACGATAGGCCGTCCAAGTCATGTTGAGAGGCTAACAGTTAGCAGCTAAGTTAGCCTCTAAACAACAACCAACCTCCCTTTAACACCTTAAAGCGTTCACATCACACGCATGTATTTTTGCATTCTAGGCGTAAAGTAAGGATGACAAGTTAATTATGCGATCCGAGCTGGGTCTTGGATCGACTCACCTCTTTGCATACGAACTGGTTCTCTTCGCTGGGCACCATTTCCATTTGTGCGACACTTTAGACAAGCCGAACCTGGACAAGGATGTCAGCGAAAGAACTTTGCACACGTCAGCTGCGGCATGGTTAATGTCCTGTTGTTTTGACTTTTCTCAAGCCTGTAGAGCCGAGTCACACTTGTCCGAACTTGTAAGTTTATTAAAGTGGTATGAAGCGCTTTTCCACTCCCCAAAGCGTCAACAGCGCTATTGAGAAAAATGGCCGGTGTGCTCCTGAGCCAGAGTTCGTTCAGACACTGTTGACGTCACGCGAGTGTGCGTGACGTACTGTGTTGCCTTTGATGTTTCAACTGTACCTCTCCTTTTTACTACATTTTATGTTAAAGATTTTGTGTTTGTGCATACAATAATACTAATAATAATAATCAGGAATTTCATGACTTGTCAAACGGTGAATTCAACTGTAAATCTTCAATTTCGCCACTAGGCAGCGCAACTGCACTCTGGCTGTGATTTTATCCCCAGAAGTCGTTTCATTCTACCAAGAGCTTAATCCTGTACAATCAGGGGTCTGCAACCTGCGGCTCGGGAGCCGCATCTGGCTGTTTCATCACTGTGTTGGCTTGGAAAATAAGTAATATCTAATTTTGAATTACTTTTTAGTTTTTCAAATGCTCTTCTAAATTTGAAAATTATAGTGCTCTTGTAACATTAAAATAATTGTTTAGATAATTTGACCTTGGCTTTAATTTCATACATACGAGAATGACTTAAATTTCCTATTTAATTTAAAAGTAAGCTTCAACCAAGCATCTTTTTTTCAGAGTTTAAAATATTATTGATACATGCAGAGATCAAACTTTGTGTTGTGTGTTGCTGAAGCAATTCATTGATTTTATAATTGTAGTGACTCTTTGTTCCTTCATATTTCAGTTACTTTGCAGTTGCTGTTGCTCTTTTATGCTTTGGTACTTTATTCTGTCATATAGGATTGATGTCTCACAGTATTTAAACGCTACATCGATCTTTCTCCCAGTCAAAAGTGGCAGCTCTCTTTTGTGTGTTCTGCATCCACTCTGCTCTCAGTAGTTACTTTGTATTTTTGTAGATAAAGACTTTTACTTCTCAACTTCCATGTCATGTCCGCTTTTGGAACCAAATTCCGCTCCTCACATGACAGAAAGTGCTACTGTATATAAGTAAAGATGTATGGTTAGGTGTATGCTGTATATATGCGGTGTGATCGGGACTTTCGATGTCAAAAGGTTTTGTGGTGCTCTTATTTTTTCTTCTTGAATTTCTTTGGATCATCACAGGATGTTTGTTTCTTGAGATCTTGTAGCCTACTTCACTTTATCTGACATTCTTTTAACGTACATGATTTCTTAATTCAACAAATATGGTGATAGGGTGTTGCCTGTGAGGGGTGGGGGGGGCAATTACTTTTTCACATAGAGCCAGATCGGTTTTAATTTAATTTAATACATTGTTTTGTATTTCCCTGGGTTGTCTCTGTGTGATATTAAATTTGATTTGATGAACTGAAACCTTTGTGTGTGATACATATGCAAAGAATACAGCAATCAGGAAGGGGGCAAATATTTTTTCATGGTGCTGTATCTGATGTACTAACAAGAATACATGCTTTATTCGTACTCACAAGAATACATGCTTTATTCTGTTTTATGAATCGCAACAGGTGGATACAGAGGTTTATTTTACCTCGTGCCATCTTATACGAGAGCATTGAATTGTTCCAACTGTCAGTGCACATTAGTGATGGGCAAATGAAGCTTTTGTGACGCATTGAACTACTTTGGCCAATTGTTTTGAAAATGGGTTCATTACTTGGAAGCATCAGTTACAGTGATCTCTGCTAATGGAAAAAGAAGGTTGCAGTGGTTTAAAACATCTTTGATTTGAAAAATATTTGATGCGCGCAACCAAAGACTGAAGATCAGGTTCTATTCACAAATAGAGATGCGTGTGTGCATTGTGTTATTGATGAGAGACTTCTGGGAAGAAATGCCATACTTTGTAGTTTAGCTGTGCTTGTGTTACTATGGCAGGTGGTGCTTACGTGTGACGGCAAACACTCAAAAAGTTATTTTTTAATCCTCTCAGTTTCTCCAACTTGACTCAAGGCTGTATTAGCTGTATAAACATTTAAGAAATATATTCGAGGCTAATTAGGTGATCAACAAACAAACATCGAGTAACAGACGTATGTGAATTTAGAATACACTGAGCATACACTTTCGGTGGCAAGTTAATTATTGTTTTGACTCCTGGCGTTCTTTGTGGGCCTCAACAGTTTCCCACCACTGAGTACAATAAAGAATTAATGTTTTCTTGCACTGATGTAAATACAGTGGTAAGGAAGCATTAAAAACACCAGAGGTGAATTGGTATGTACATTTATTGTACATGCAATATGTGTGTTTTACATTTGCCGATTGAATGCTAGATAAAGATGCTGCAGATAAATGGTGATCAATGAATATTGGTATTGCACGCATCCAGAGCAGTATCAGCCATAGAGAGGTCAACAGCTTTGTACGCCTCCATAAACTGGATCAATGGTAAGGCAAATAGGTTGCATGAGGGATTAGTATGAACAGTACGAAAAGATTTTCACCCATTACAGCAAATGCCAATTGAACACTTTATTGCTAAAGTAATTTATGTTTTGAGTTGTTAGAACATTACATAAACATCTTGAATTAAAAGAATTGTACACTTCTATAGGTTGTGTTTGGGTTGTACAGATCGACACACATTATTCATAAACAATACTTCACCACATCGGAGGTCCTATCCAATTTATAATTATTTTACCATTTCCACATTTTTAATAACAAATTGTGCAATGTAATAATGTACCGGTATTTCCACAAATAGTGCCATTTCTATAAGATTATTATTTACTCAACTGCAGATATAGGGAAAGTAAGGATGCCTTTATTTGTCCCCACAACACAAACATGGACACACACAACCTTGTGAAGTGATTAAAGGGCAACCACAGATATATTTCTTTATCTTAAAAAAACAAACAAAATAAAATCACAAGCAGAACAAGTATTGTCACAGAACGAATTAAAATCGTAGGGTCAGGCCACTTAGATTTTTCTCATTAAAAAGTGTGTGCCTATTTGAGCAAGTTGTTTATTTGTCTTAGGCACTATTCGAGGAAATACAGCACTGTACTATCTTTCAGTTTCATCCACTGACCAACAAAGGAGAGCCAGACATGTGGCCTTTAGGGAATAACATATTCGCAAATGTACTTTTTCAAACTGCGACACACCTCGTCGTACCACTTGCCCTGTGCGGCCACTGAAAGAGACACACAGCTCTCCCGCTTGCTTCCTGTGGGCTGCTTCTTGGAGCGGTCCCAGTTGAGATAGCTGACAGGTTGACTATTGACGTCAACGTACTGGCCTTCTTTCACTATGTCGGCTACGCCGATCCAGAAGTCCTTGGAACCTGGAGAACTCCTCTTGGCATAATCTCGAAGGTCATTGTTCTCCATGGCATCTCGCGGCGTCGCAAGAGTTCCTCCTTGCGCGATGCAGTCTTCGTTCGCCTCATGGTAGTGTTTGGGTTCCTCAATGGTGAGATAGCACTTCCTGTGAACTTTAATGCCACGGAGGCAAACTGAGAACAGAGACGATGTGTTTCAATGTTCATTTCAAATGATAACACCTAGAGAAGATACTCCTGGGTACCAGTAACATGGTGAGGCTCACGGCTGGTGAGGCACTGACATTAAGTCAGATTTACAAATTTATTAAACATAACGAAACCAAAATAGTGGTTTAAAGTTAAATACAACTGAGCTGCACTTAATGAACATGAATTGCTCTTTGCAAGTTAAGTAAGTAAAATATAAAGCCCCGACTGTTGTCTAAAAAAGAACAGACTCATGAGGACAACGAGTCCAGAGACATTATTTTTGGGTGAGTGGTACCTGTCTGCAAGGCCTGCATCTCTTTTAGCAAATTCACTTCCCGCCACAACTTCTCAAGCTGGCCCTTGACATCATCATCCTCTGCAGCTCCCCATATAAGAAGGAAATATTATGTAAGGTCAATGTGAGCACACGGTTGACATTGTGCCTGATGAGTGTGCATGGTTACCCGTTGCTCGAGCTGACACGGCCTTCCTGATGCGAGGCGGGCGTCCGGAGATGGAGTGAAGCAAAGAGAGGCACAGGACGACAAACGCGGGAAGGCCCAGACGTGCCATTTTGAAGGCCGCGCACAGTACTACACTTTGTGCTCCCGTGAAACGGCTCAAAAAGTCTGAGGACGGCGCAGTATATACTAGCTCTCTATGTGCTGTTCTGGAAGTTGCCACTGCATTGGTCCACATGATGTTTTTTTTTCCAAACATGGGGAGGAGGTAAGGGAGGTATTGGCGTGCAGGGACAAATAATGTCTTCCTTGTGTTGGAATTTGGGAGAAATATTGACTTGGGACACGGTGCAGTGAGCACTGTGTCCTTTCATTTGACAAACTGGAAACATCATTAACTGTTTGGTACTTCCTTTCGCTGCCATATTTGGATGTGCAAGGTCTGCTTTTGACAAGTCACAAATGTCATCATAAACTTTTTAGTCAACCCAAAAATGAAAACAAAATCAAGACTTTCAGTCAACAAGGGTCTCTTTTTTTTCCATTTGTATAAGGCAAGATTTGTGGGGATACGTATTGTTTTGATATTTATTTGTTTTCCCACCCTTAATAATTATTTGTTATATTATTAATTGTTTTAAGTTCAACATATTTTAAAGGAAATATAAGGTCCAATCCGGTGTGATTTTTCATAAATGTGTGACTGTGGGGGTGGGGCGTCTAAAATGAGTCTCCTTCAAGCTAGGACCACCCTTGTTTTATGTTTAATTCACTCTATCCTTCAAAAAAAAAAAAAAAATCAACATTTTGTTCTATTTATTTATTGTTATTTTTATTTTTTTACAATATGCTGTACGCTGCTTTGCCCTATCCTGCTGGTACACTTAAACGTTCCCTCTGTGGATCATTAAGGGTTCACTTATTGACATACAGCTACACAGTGAAAAAACAGCTCTGCTTTATGCCAGGTATAATTTTTGATACATCTCTTGTACTGGCTTTCATTGTGTACTTGCACTGAACATTATGGCAATTGAGTGTATACTGGGCACATTTTGATTTGATACTGATGCGCACTTTACATCTATTTTTTTAGCCATCTTGAATATGCATACTTGAATAAAAATGACCCAGTCCATCTGAACAGTGGAGTATACGTAAGAGCATCCAGACAACCTCGCTACAATTGTATTTCTTTCTGTTCTTAAAATGACAACTTTCTCAGTTGGCTAGTTTGCAGCTCCATTTATTTTCATGTAAACAAAGTCCACAATGAAAAATTGCAAGACTGGACAGAAGTAGTCAACCACAGGTAAGAAACAAACAAAACACTGAATACTGTACTTTTCTTTTCCTCCCCCTCCCCCTCCCCCGATTAATTATGACAATACGTGAACACAAACATATGCACACATACCAAACAAAGCATGCACCTTTTCCTTTTCTCTTACAAACATAAATATCGTATCTATTTCTACTCAATACTGATATGGATTTTGAAAGTGACTACCTCCAGTACATGAAACACATTTCTTATGTATAGAGAGGTACTTTGTATCTTAAACAATATTTCCTTTCTATGTTAGTTTTGATTTTAATGAGCTGATGGAATCTTCAACAGCTTGTTTTCAATGAGTTGGCACTTGAGAAAATACATCCGGTCATGTGAAAAGCAATTCAAGTTTTATGTTAGGCAAATTTAGGAAGATTACATACTTCGTCTCAATAAGTCATCAAGGTGGTTGTGGTATTCCCTGCATTTGATGGTGTTTCTAATTTTGACGGGTTGTGTTTATTCTAAAAATAAGCAATCTCTCAGGGCATGTTTATTTTGAGGCACCAGAAAGTAAATACAGTAACTTTGGTCAGACAAGTAATAAAAATTCTTCCCATCTGGTAGTCTGACTGAAGAAATCATCATCGTCCTCTGAGATATTTTTACAGACATTCGGATATATTTTCGTGTCTCCTATTTATTGTGGTGTCTTTCCAAATAAAAGTCTTGCTGGATCCCACTTTTTTTGAAAAGCATTTCCTTTTATGTTACCAGGTAATAAAACTCAAGTGGATAAAAGTTGGGTCATAAATCTGATTTTCATCAATCCAATTGCTGTGTAAATGTATTAAGATATCTCTAAATGCCATTCCCAGTGAGTAACGTGATTAGTTTTGATGACTTTTAATCCTCTGGATACAGTTAAATTTGTTTTCTTGGTAGCCTGACATTAAGGGAAAACATTTCAAGTATCAAACACAAGGCACATGTGATCCCATAATACAATGAGGTTGGCACCTACAGGGATGCTTCAAAATAACGCTTGGCATTTATGCATTTCTACCACCACTATGTCCTCATCTGTCATCACTAAGTACAAGGAAGGATTTTTTTTTTAACCATATATTTTGTTGAATTGATTGACTTTATATTCTAAAATTGACTATTTGTTAAATGGTTTTCGCACGTCAGCAAGGTTCAGTGCATATTAATCTATGTTATGAATTAAATGTATTCACTAGATTGTTGCAAAACTAGAAAACAAAACAAAACAAAAAAAATAAAAAATGATGCACTTCGTCCTTTACACATGCATAAAAGTGAGCAGGTCCTTTTCCGGACTCTCAATTGCAAGTAACAGCAGGAAACGAGCAAGATGAATACTTACATGAGTACATTACATGCACAAACACTGCACAACTCTCTCAGCGTGATCCTACAAGGTGAACCCGTAGGGGACGTCTCATGGCATTTTAGGTTAGTACTAATGGATAAAAGGCATGCGCTCTTTGCTGTCATTGTCCCCCTCAGGCTCCTCTTCTTCCTCCCCCGCTTCACTGGTCTCAGTACTGTCACTGGCCATCTGATGGGGGGTGGGGAGGAAAGGATTTATTGGTCCATCGGTGACCCGATAGCGAAGTACGCACTCAACACAAAAGTACACTCTCGCACTCATTTAGAATACAATGCTTCTACATTTGAAACATAACGAGGATTTGAGCTCCTATTACTAATCAATTGTTGAAGTGTATGGTTTTATTGGGCTTTTTTTTTTTTCTTTGGCATTCATGATTTGTTTTTCATCCGATATGGTTGTACAGTATACAAACAGTACATAGTGGTACCTCGACTTCCAGTCTGAGTGGACCTTACCTCCAAGTGTTTGTGATACGAGATATCGGATGGTTGACGTTTTGACTTGACTTGCAAGGAAAAGTTTAAGATGCAGAGAGTGGCAGCGAAAAAATGAATAGGTCAACTTGTTTAATACCAGTCTCAGTTCAGGTTTACTGTCTACTGTTTACTGAATATGAAAAGGAAGAGATAAATTAACCTGTTGCAGGTTTTAAAAGAGTCACATCATTTTTTTTCATGAAAGTTGTCCAGCTTACTGCCAACACGAAATGCAAAGCGCCACAGAAGGGCAAATAAAACTAGCATCCATGTTATGGTGTTATATCCTTTTAAACAACAAATATTTGAACATATACAGCGCGGCAACAAATGTGAAAACAAACAATACATGCAAATATATTCCTTAGCCTGATTGACTTATACTACAGTCGACCCCCACATCCTCATGGTTCACCATCCACGGATTCGTATATTCATCCATTTTTTTCTCAATATTTTTCCATATTTTTTGGGGTGGGCAGGGGGTTCAAACTTTTTAATGTTATACAGTAGAATAACATACAATTCATCATCAAAAGTCTCCTCTGATTTTTGGGAAAAATGTATACTGTATTTATCATATTTTTTATGTGAAGAATTTGGGGAGTAAAAAATATTTAATTCACATGAGCATCAATGATATTATTTTTTATTTATGTATTTCTTCCATCCATTTTCCGAACTGCTTAATCCTCACGAGGCTCTCGGAGGGAGCTGGAGCCTATCCCAGCTGTCTACGGGCAGTAGGCGGGGGACACCCTGAACCGGTTGCCAGCCAATCGCAGGGCACACAGAGACGAACAACCATGTGCGCACACACACACACACACCTAGGGACAATTAGGAGTGTTCAATCAGCCTGCCATGCATATTTTTGGAACACGGGAGGAAACCGGAGCACCCGGAGAAAACCCACGCAGGCCCGGGGAGAACATGCAAACGCCACACAGGGAGGCCGGAGCTGGAATTAAACCCGGTACCTCTGCACTGTGAAGTCCACGTGGTAACCACTGGACTACTGGGCCGCCCCCATTCACATTATAATTTTCTTTTTTCCCAGTATTTTTTCATGTTTGATTTTCCCAGTTTCCCCAAAAATGGGGGTTGACTGCACTACAATGAGTAACTGTGAGCATCTGAATCGCTTAAAATCCGAATGTACATATCTTACTTCACCCTGTTGGGAACCGCACAATGCATAATTCATAGGGCACAAACTTTTTAATTCGTTACATTCTAATTAATTCTGTTGAGATTTTGCATATTTGTATAAATTAAAATGTTTACAGTGCTCTTTTTTTCTCATTAAAAACATGCTACAAAACTTTTGTCTCTGGTGGACTGAAATGGATTCATGACATTCCCATTCACTTCCAAGTGGGTAAGATGATTTGAGTAATGAGTGTTTTGAGCGTGGTCAAGGAATGAATTAAACTCATGAGTCAAAGTATCACTGTATAATAAACTAAATTTCTGAAGACTTATTTGCATCGGATAAGTAGCTATGTAAATACATCAACATATCAGTTGTTAAATGTTCTGTAAAGTGCTTTGTTACATCTGTAGCCGTTGTGAAAGTGCTATATAAATAAAGATGTATTGGAGTGTATTGTGCTATAAGACATGAATGAGTTACAGAGTTATAAGTGAGAAATTGCTATTACCAAGGGAGTAGGCGACTTCTCGACATCCAGAATGAGTTTTCCAATATTGCCTCTGTCGTGAATTCTCTGCATGGCCTCCTTAACCTGACAAAAAAAGTAAATGTCAATTTGTGTTGTTGTTTTCATAAAATGTAGAGGATGTAGGTAGTCATCATCTGTAATGTAATCAATAAAGCCACACAGCCAACTGTAAGTATATTTATCAATATGGTTGGAAGTAAAAACAAATAAATGTGCAGTGCTACAGTAGTCAACGTATACTGTATCTATAAAAGCAGTGTATAGACCTGAAATGGAACATTACCTCCAATGATAGGGATAACACTAATCCTCTCATACTATTTATAGTCCAGAAAAGTACCGGTTAGTGATGTGGGGGTCACCATGGCAATGACCGAGACACAATTCTCTTTATTAGGACAAATCTACCATTTGAATGGTTTTCAAGATTTTTATTCTCAGGTAAAATTATGAAATGTTGTTGGATCAAAGTTGTGTTTACTTTGCTGTTCAACTCAATGAGGGGAAAAACTCACACAGGATACTTTTTTTTTAAATCTCATTCTTGGGACATAACTGAATGTCTGCCTTTGTTTGGAAGTATTTGGGTCTCATAGACTCATTTGTTGAAGATAGCACTGGCCAAGAGTGAAAATAGGCTAAAAACGTTGCCTCATGCATTGTTGCAGGGTAGAATATTTAGAGGAATGCATTATATCACCAAAAAATGCAAAATTATCTTACAGTGACATGTTGATATTTTTAAATTCAGAATTTCTGATGAAAGTTGATAACCGTAAAAAAGAATAAAAAAAACTAAGTTACACGGTTTCCGGTCGCATGCAATAACGCATGCAGCTTTTCATTACGGCAGCAAGAAAAGGTTACCATTGTCAACACAGACACAATCAGGCTGTAAATTTTCCTTCCAGGCATATGAACAAATGAGGCCCTGACAATGCATCCCACACCATCCTCCCCCTGCTCCCTGACAAAGCACCCCCCACCCCCACCACATCGACCCGCTCGAAGAATGGTCACCGCATTTTGCCAAGGTTTAACGGCTTCAACAAAACAAATTTCTACCATGAAAAAGCCTTCTTTATGTATACTTTGACTCCTTATTGCTGCTGAACCAAGAAATCCATCCCTGAAACATTCACGCTGTAGAGAATGTGAGGGATTACATTTCATGAAAAAAAAAAGACTTAATTTATTTTTTATTTGTTTATTTATCTTTGTTAGGGTATGTGGTGCATAATGTACATCCAGTAATTGGAGTTGGGAGGGCAAGTGGGTATACTGTACGATGGAGAGACGGGACACTGAGCGTATTTCTGGCAGTGTGAGGTAAAGGTGTTTTCGGTCCAGCAACTCGTGATTTGTGATGAAGTGAATGATGTGTAGTTGATTGGTTTTCGCGTGGGAGCAAAGTAATTGTGCAGCAGAAAGATTCACAACCTACCCAGCGTCTGTGGGACAACGTCCGTAGCTGACAGCATCCCACACGAAATGCAGAGTGACATCAGCCAATTTGCTGTCCATGATGTGTACAGCGGTATTTTTGAGAGGGGAGGTAAATATAAAGAACTAAAATTGTTGTTGTACAAGTGTGCACACCCTCGAGTCAGCACGCACCTTTCACCATTTAGGTGCCTTCCATTAACCCCAAACGAATATTGAATTAATAGCAGAAGCCTGGAGGTTTTGCGGTAACAGTGACTAATACTTGGCCAGGCGACAGCCCACATTAAAAGTTTTGAAATGATTTCGACTGGTCAATATTTTTCTAGCACAAAAACCTGCCATTTGATTTGGAGTGTGTGCAATTGTTATGCTGTACACTACACTTGAAAATATTCACTGCTTTTTGTTATGGGGTTGTGCAGTGGTTCACGAAGCTTACTTTGTGTAATCCATGCCCTAGTCAAGAACCTTTGACTGGCGGCACGTCCAGGATGCAGTCTGTCTTTTGCCCTAATAGCCTCCTCCCCTTGCCGCAACCCTGATCATGATTAGTGGCATTGATGGATGTTTTACAACAGACCTCTTCAATTTGATGATGACTCTTACCTCCTCCAGAGCCCACAGAGAATCGACCACTGGCTTGATCTTCTTTTGGTCGTAGAGGCATAAGAGTTTGTCCATCGCCGATTTCACCAAACCGGATCCTCCCTGCCTGAAGAGGAGGTTGGGCAACGAAAATCCTGCCATGACTTTGTTCTCCTCATACAGTTTAATAGGGTTCACCTTCTCCACCTGCCACCACTTGGAAGAAATAACATAACATCATGTGTCAGAGAGATACAATTCAGTTGAGAATTGAGGGTTTCATTTGTGGTGGTTTTAAGGGGCAGTCCGCTTTCAAATGACGATGACAAACGGAATTTGCGACTCACAGATTTTGCAAAGCTGAAGAAACTCTTTGTCTCCCCAGTTACCATGTTCGATGCGCCTGAAAAAACAAAAATAAAAGGATTGTTGTGTGCTATGCAAATGGCTGGGCAAAGGTGACTGGACAATAACAAGCAAAGCATGAAGGCTGAAGAGGGGGGAGGACCAATTGGCACCTCTAGAATTCAGGGTCCGTGCAAGCATGCCTTTGCAATATAACTAGCACTAATCATTAATTGGCTGGTAATTGCGCTGGTTAATTCATGAGGTTTGACAAGAATTAAAGTGATTAACAGGGGCTGGATAAGAGGCTCAGCTGTGACTGGGAATATCTTTTATTCCCAGGATATGTTTTATGTATGGAGCATAACTAATTCAAACTCAGACAGGTGAGAGTCGACCAGGTTTTTCATCCAAACAACAAGTTAACGACTACTCCTTTCACAAGAGTGCAAACTTCAGTCTGCTTTTTTTTCCTCTATAATGAATAAAACAATGAGACAGAACATTAAGGATGCACATCTCTCTCATAAAAGACGATTTGATAGGTTTTGATACATGGGATTGCGATACAACTCAAGGGACAGTTCATCAAGTGTTATGACTCGATTCAATTCCATTTAGTGGGATTACGATTCGTGCACAGCCCTAGTTATGGCTGGTAACCATTCAGGGTGTACCCTACCTAATCCTGGGGATAAGCGGATCAGATGATGGATGGATGACTTAAGTATTGTTTTGTTTTGTTTTGTTTTTAAAAAATACATTTTCCTATATTTAAGATCAGGGTGATATTGAAAGTGTCCATAATGTTACAGAGGCTTACAACGACAAATATACTTTTTACAGTACAGTTCTTACCATAGAGAATGTACGTTCCCAGTGGCCTCAGCAGACTGAGGCCTTTGCCTGTGTTTTCCCCACATAGACAGTCCAACACAATGTCGACTCCCTCTGGAGATAACCTAAAACAGAAGGAAGGCTAAGGTTCACTAGTGGGAGAGGAAATAATGAAGTCATCATCAAATGTATAACAACAAGGATATATTGTTTAAATTAAATCTGTATCTAAATTAAATATTAAATGGAAATGCATTGAATTTAAAAGCTCAACATAGCTGAACTGTACATGGGCAGTGATTCTTGTAAGAGTCTACTAGAGGTGCTCATAATACCACACTTTGACGATCACAACAGGGTTGCATTCTGTTCTATGTTAATCACAACCACACGTGATCAATAGCCCAAAATGAACATGATTAAAAGCAGGGCTATAAAATGATGAAAGGCATGCCTGTCTCCTAAATTCCTTAAATTCTGCTTTAAGACCTGGACACCTAAAGTCCTTGGTGGTCTTGTGATTCCCTTTTGTAAAGACATACGCATTTGATTGTACTTCGGTCTTGATCCTGGGTGGAATGTGTGGTGCAGGGGGATGAAAGGCAAAATTAATCCACAACCACTCTTGATACGCAGGCAGCAAGCATGAAATAATAGGTCATTGCAACTTCAACCTATATACTATTACATCTATATACCTGTGTTTAGGTATATGATTGTATTACAGTAACGGAAAAAAATGTATGAATTGGAACAAACTGTGAAATAATCCCTCAATTTCAAAATCCAGACTATCATGAATGGGCCCCTGATTGGCTCAATTGCAGACCTCCACTGCGCTACTGGGATTAGTCCTTTGTTGCCAAAGGTACCATGACGACAGACCACTCGACAGGTGAAGTCCATGCTATCACAAAAAGCAGCCACTTCCTGATAGTTTTGAAAATAGCACAAATACAGGCCTCATGTTAAGATGCTGTAATTCAAGCTTACTTTTTGACTTCTTGTGTGTAATCACTGTTTCGATCGAAGAGATGAGTCACAGAATCTCTGATAGCGGAGTGTTTCAAACTTGAGGCGATCCCAAAGACGATGACATTAGGTACAGTGGAGCACAGCTGAGCCACAGCTTGACCCTGAAGAGAAAAATGACTTGTGAAACTGTTGATCAGCATCTTCCAGTGTTAATGCACGAGCCGAATGCACAATTCCGTATGAAATCACTTTCATCCATTTTATACGGACTGGTTTACCCAGAGAAGACCCACGCAGGCCCGGGGAGAACATGCAAACTCCACACAGAGAGTCCGGAGCTGGAATTGAACCCGGTACCTCTGCAATGTGAGGTCGACACGCTAACCACTGGCCCACCAGGCTGCCATGAAGATTTTAGTAAAGTGTAATATCCACCGGTGAATTGTATTTCATTGTTTTATTTGCGTTTCATCTTGTCTGTTCAGTTGTTCTTTTATTATGTCATTCTCACCCACGTTACAATGCGAATGCTAACTTGTATTGCTACTAGAAATTTGCTAGCGCTGGTATTTTGTGGAAGCTGGATGTGCATTCTCTGTGACTACTTTTTGGCACTATATGGATTTTCATATTCGTGTGCATGCTAGTAAATGGTAATGGCTTTGGTCAGAGACTCCCCACTTAAGCCTGACTACAATGGTGTCGTTAGGCTTATTTTAGGGAGGCTGAAACCTCCATGGTGCCTCTCCTTCCTGGTGAGAGCTACACTCTTTCAATCTTATTTTTTCAAAATATACACACACCCACTTTCTCCAAGGAGATAGCGGGATGCTCGATCAGCATATCCGGGCAAGAGGTGCTGTGAGCGGCCACCTCGCCCTAGGCGCCGTCCTAGGTCGGCGACAGACCATTCAGCAGCTGTTTGTCTGTGATCATCATTTCTCAGAGGACTGCTTGGTGAACCCTGGCCATTTTTCATTGTACAGGTGAAAATAATGTGGTACATGTCTGACATAAGTTGGAGGACGTTTTCTGGCCTGTATGAACCAATAATTAAAGACAATGACTTACCACAGCACCCCCAGCTGAGTGCACCAGCACCGACATACCCTCTCTGAGTTTGGCGATCTCAAAGAGCATCATATAGGCAGCGACGAAGTTCAGAGCAAATGCGCCGGCCTCCGCAAAAGTCATGTCATCTGGCATTTTGTAGACAAACTCCTCTGGTGTGCAGACAACTTCTGCCCAGGCATTGTAGTTAGCAAAAGCCATGACTCGGTCTCCTATCTGAGAGAAATATGTCGCATACAAAGATGGCAAAAGTACTAAATTGTGGATTTAAAGACCCTGAAAAGTGAATGCAGAGATTTGTTTCTAAATACATGATGGATGTTTGAAGATAAGTGATGAATACACGTGCAAAGAATGAGAACTACGTAGTATTCAATTGTGAAAATGTGGCATTGGACTGTTTTTACCATTTCAGTTTTCCTAATGTTTTGTAGGTGTGGCTGTTGTTGTTGCTGGTGAGCAACCTCCAACTGGGTCCCAAAGTGGCTCCAAAAGCCGCAGCGACCCGAGTACCTGCAGACCCAGTTGTCGGCTGTTGACTGGGAACTGTTTGTAGCCTGGAGGCACGCCCAACACCGCTTGGAGGTCGTTCCCGAGTTGGGCTGTAGGTGTGGCTAAAACTGTGTCCAGTTAGGCATCAACGGTTATCTGGTGCAATTGTGCTGCGCAGTTAGGTTTGGGTTTTTTTCATCAAAATTTACAGCCAGTGCATGAACACAAGCTTTGTCCCATCATGGACACTTCAGTGTGCCTCGTTGTCACATCGTGGAAAAACTCTGCCACAACCCGGTGGAGTCATCGGAGGCTTTAAGCGGTTATAGTTTCGTGACTCAACCATTACTGTATGTCAAGATATAAGAAAGACATAAGACAACTGATGCCTCAGCATCTCAATTCATCAAGATCGCAACTCCAATTGACTTGACCTTTCTCAGTTTTTTACGTCATGTCATCATTAGTCATCGTCACTAGAATGTCCAGATATTTTTCAAATGTAGGGATTTAAAGTAAAAAGTCATGGGTGAAACTCAAGTATATATAGTACAAAATACAGGTACCTGAAAATTGTATGTATGCACAGTACAAGCACATGCATTTTGTTTGTGCAGACAGGCAATGCATGTATACGTGATGTACTGTGCACTAATGAATTGGATAAACTTTATACTCTGGTCATATTTGTGTATTCCTGGCAGGAGAATGCTTCAGTTTGACGTACCTCAAAATTTTCTGTGCTTTCTCCCACAGA
Organism: Hippocampus kuda; assembly: GCA_901007745.1. NCBI lineage: Eukaryota > Metazoa > Chordata > Actinopteri > Syngnathiformes > Syngnathidae > Hippocampus > Hippocampus kuda. The sequence continues at coordinate 23,823 of CAAKHF010011636.1, forward strand.
CTCCACAATCCCACAGCATTCGAAGCCAGGAACAAGAGGGGGTTTAGGAGGACTATCAATAGTCCCCTGACGTACCATCAAATCCAGGAAGTTTAAACCACTGAAAAAAATCCAATACATTGCATAACTGTGTGATAAATAATGTTTCATAGTGGTGTCAGGTTATTTTTCTTCAATCAACTATCTCTATGCAATGGACAGAATTTTTAATGCTCAAATAATTGACTCATCAGTTATTATGGGAGGTAGTCCAATGCCCGAGTGGTTAGCACATCTTCTGTCTCCCAATTCTGAGTTTCTGAGTTAAAATCTTATCTTATTATGGCTACCCCAGAGATAAAAAAATAATTAGTTTTAATTGATGCGGGTATTCATTACGGATGCACCGATATCACTTTTTCCAGAATGAGTGCGAGGACAAGGATTCAAATCTGAGTACAGTACTTGTCATTCAAGTACTGCTTCTTAATAATGCTTTATAATAATGATAATAATGATCTTAATTATGTTTTGCAATTCTGATGTTAAAAAAGTGTTTTATTTTAATAAAATATTGTTCAAAAACCTATTTTTCTTAAAAATGGGACAAGTAGCACTCAAAAATAACATTTTCGAGCAATAACATGTCATAACTGATATTTTATCATCTTCGAGTTTGGCACATTAAATGTAGCCTGTAACATAAGGTATGTCAGTTATGTGATGTCTCATCCTGAACACTAGGTGGCACTGTGTAAAAGGAGTACATGCAGTATATAAGTGACAAAGAAGAATGAAGACTCCGCGAATATACAGAATATGGCTGTGATGTTACCTCTGTTTGTTAAGTACAAAATAAAGTGAGTAAAATGAAATACAAAACTGCGTTTTGTGAATACTACAAGTCATAAATGAAACTGTGACAGGACAGGTGAAGTGATACTTTATCACACCATTCTGAGGACTTAATCAATTTCAGATTTTCTTTGCCTTAAGTTTCAGTAACTGGTATCGGCAGCCTCCAATAATACCCGATACCTAAAATAAACGGAAAACTGGTGTCGGTACTCGCCCATGCCGACTCAGTATGATGCAATTCTACACCCCTGCATCAACACAACCAATAACAAACTTATTGCTACATGAATACCATCAATTGAACATTATTATCGTTGTAAAGAAATGGTGATACTCTGTTGAGCCTCATTAAATCGTGCAAGTGTACAATGTTGTGATATGTTAATGTCGTCATCAGTGGTCGCATATGTTTCCCATGATGATCATGTTTATGCACTTGTTATGGGCAATGAGTCATGGGCTCTGAATGCAAGGCCACATTCATCACTCATGCTCTCTCTGAATACAAAAGATTACAATTGTATTTTTCCAGACTTTGTCACCAGTTAGTCTACAAAAGCCAACTGCAACAGTTCCGATAAAAATATTAATGGTTGAACGGGATTTAAATGGGTTTCAAAACGTCAGTTTGCTGTCTTTTGATGGCCAACATTGGGGGGGAAAGACCTGTGGCTTCCACTGCGATAGTAATACTGTACTCCATTGATATGATGTGTGGACCAGTGATTAAAAAAAAACCCCAATAATAATAATAATGAAAATATAGCAGTGATAATGTGGTCATATTTACCATGCCTTAACGCGGATCTTCACTTCACCACGTTGAGGCTCGGGCATCATCTTCTTGGTCACTCGGAGTTTGTTGAGCCCTCCAAAGCTTGACAACATCACCGCCCGCATCTCTTTCACATTCCCGGAAGATTCCCCGCTTCCCGGTTTCTTCCCCGTGCCTCTCTCTATCATGCACTCGGTTTCCTCAGTCATATCTGCTCCCTCTTGAGCCATGTCGGAGCCCGGCTGTGTGCGTCTCTCCGCGCCTCTTCACGGCTCACTGACGTGCTTTGCAGCCTGCAATCGTGGCGTTGTGCACGGCAGCCCGGCCTCACTCAACCCGTGGTGCGATCCTCCCATCCACTCACTCATGCTTGTCCAAACCCGGATGATCACGATGTTGTTGTTATCATCATCATCTCAGCTCGTGGTTGAGCTCCATTAATTAGTCATTTCAATGAACTGGGCGTAATTAGCGGTGCGTGTGTTCGCTTGAGTGTCCAGTGCGCCATCTGCTGGAAAAGACGCCATCTGCAGTTTCTTGGAACTCATAAATCACCCTTGCGGCCAGTCATTCAACAATTGTGACGCCCTCAGGGAAACTTGGAAAGCAAATACGCTGCCCACATCCTCAACAGTGCATTGATTGTATGCGGACCGTCATGGACATAATTCAAGATGACCTCTTGTAACCAAAATTATTTTATACACACACTATACCGAAATCCTTCCTTTCACACATCAGACTGAAATCTGTTTGTCTGATGTCATGAAATATGCATTACAATAAAACTCACTTTATAAAGTGTCTAAACCATTCTCTTAAGGCTAATTATAAATTAAAATATATTTTAAATTATTTTGATTAGCCAAACATTTGATATACTTCCACGGTTATGGTATAGATATAGAATGTTATGTGTAATAAATAATGAGAACAGTGTTACTTGTGTTCAACTGCTTTAAATTGTAAAGTACACAAAAGTAAAGACAATAAGCAAACATTGAACTAATCGGTCAGACCCTATAAATCATACTAGAACTTTAATGTATACATTTGACTCACATCCACAGGCAAAATGGCAATACGATATTACATTACTTTCATAAATATCTTCACCAATCATAGGAAAGACTATCGAGCAAAATCTGACATTTTGTGCGTATGCAGCTCTCTTCCTTTTTTTTTTTTTAAAGCAGGGATTGTGATATTTTTTATAAGAATGTGCCTACTTAAGATGTTTATGCAATTCACATTTATAAATAATTAGCTCAACAATATCTACTATGACAGTGACTAGGTTTACAGGCCGCCAATATTCGGGTGAAGGTCAAAATTCTGGTTTCTGAAATATAACCCGTTCACATGTATGAGCACAAAGTTATTGTGTACATGGTTACTGTGATCAATTGAGACAGCATCTAAACTGCGACACACTGATAACGTAACGATGTAAATGGACGTCATTTCTGTTTCTTACTTTCTACCATCAATAGAAGACATTATATTCATTTCTTTCACTATGCTAATAAAGCAGCTGATTTAGCACTGTTCCACATTTCGCCATGTTTGTTTACATCTGTTTGTGTATTTCCACAGGGTTGCACGCCACACACAATGCATACATATTCATGGTTTTGTGGATATTCAGGTTTTTGCAGGTGTTTACATCCCTTTGCATCGTGGAAAATATAACAATCCGGTTTCGAGAAGGTCATTGACTACTTGTAAACATAGTCACTTTTTATCTGTCGGCTAATTATGAACATTGAGTGGAGTTATGTTTTTGCTTCTGTGGAATTACTGTTTTGGAATATCTGTGAATATTCTTAGTCCATGCATTCCTTGAATCTCATCCTTCAGGGCCTGGAAGACAAAAGCCAGAAATAAGGGTATTTTAGATAGACAACATTTAACATCTTTCAAAACAACATTAAAAAAAATCATCTTTATGACAGACACACATACACAACAGACAATAACAGTCGGTAGTTGAATCTAGATGCTTTTTGAATTGACTGGTGTACCCAATAACTTGTCTGATGAATATATAATAATAGACGACAATCTGAACTAACCGTTATAATTGTTACCTGATTGACGAGCTGGTGTTGCTGAATAGTTCTCTTCCCGCTGAACTCACTAGACTCTATGTGAACTTCATACATGGCCCCACAGCCGCCTGGACACAAGATCACATTAAAATATGTGCTATTTGGTGAGGGTGTGTGACATGGCTCCTGCTCCTACTCCAACTGCCTGGAAGGTTTGTCAGGCTGTTAAGTGATATCGGTGTTATAGTATTGGAGAAGTTTTGTTGGATATGATCCAGTAAATGCAGTATAATACAGTAAGAAGTCACCAAAAAACAAATAATCATGTCATATACAGATACCTGAAAAGTCTTTGGTACAGTAGGTATGAATAAAAAAAGAAATAAACAAGAAAATGTAAAGCAGTATCACATTAATTGGATTTAACTTGTGCTTAATTTTCCTATTGTATTCCTCCGCCATTGTATTTATAACTATAGCTATTTCTGGCGCATTTAACTTGTGTATTTAAATGTCGCGTTTAATTAAAAATCCACGTCATTTGATTATTATGAAGGATTTCAATGTACATACCAGATATATCAACAACTTTCAGCGATGACGCGAGTGGGAACTTTTCCTTGAGTACATTCGAGATGCGGATCTCCCCCTCAGTTTGCGTGGATAGACACCTCCACGCTTGCCCACGGATGGCAGTCTGTGGACGCAGAGGGGAAAGTTAGCAAACACCAAGCATTGCTATCCTGTATGCAGCGTCTAACCTTCATAAGTTTGACATCTTAATTACCTGATTTCTGAAAAGAATCCGAAGTGCAGCCACGGCAGCGCTTGTTCCCTTACAAACAAACATCGTCTTAATTTGATGTGTATTTATTGACGAGCCAAGTAAGAATTATTTATGAATACATCTAACTTGTCCTATCACAAGCGTCTCCTTAATATGACGTCACACATCCGGGTATGTTTTTAGTGTATTCGTTGATTCGTAAGCGTGTGTACGCGCGCGTGTTAGTGCGTTGTGTAATTAGGCTTAAGTAACGCGAAACCAGTGCGAATAAAAGCTACTCTGGTTTGCTGTTGCACTTGCAAGTATTTTTTATTTTTTTTTAAATTCGTTCACTGGGGCACCATTTTGTGGTTAATTCATTCTTTATTACGACTGCAATGGTGACCTGTTGTCTATCCACTAACCTGCAAAAAAAAAAATAATAATAATAATAAACAATTAAAAAATGATGTCCTTGTACTCATTGAAAACATAATCAACCAGAACGGTAACGAACACGTTTCCTTCCTATTAATTGTATAAAGGATGATTTTTGGCTCCCACAGCTTTTATTAAAGAATATTAAAATAAATGCAGGACAGTCAATATGTCTGTTCCATCCGCAGATCTATTTTTTATGTAAGTCACCTTGCTTATTTTTCAAAATGCACTGCTGTTGTTATTAAAGCTATTTAGTTGTTGCACTAGATCTGAAATAATTAATTGAAAAAGAAGTCTTGATCTAGACACTTTCATCATAAGGCTGGGCAGGTAAATTTCACAGTTTACAATAAATACTGTCGGTCTCCACAACAAAAGATCCACAAGACAGATAAGTGCCGACTGCTTTTGAAGGTAAAATCAATATTTTGTAGCTGGTCAGAATGACAAGCTTATCTCTCCCTGCAGGTTGTGGAGCCATTAATGGGTGTTGACTGTTGGCTTTTTGTCTCCTTTCAAAACAGTCCTCCGTTTTGTTTGTGCTCAGGAGTTATATGCACAGCACAAAGCCAAGCGCCCATTGAGTAAATTATACTTATGTCAGAAATGACTCTAAAGAGCAGGCCTTTGTCAGAGATACTGACGTCATTGTCCTTTAAAGTCATGTTGTTACCACATTGAGTGCAAGTGATGTGCAGGTGCACAAAGATGGACCATACTGCTTTTGCGGTCCCGACTTTATTTTTTCTCTTTCTCAGCTTGACTTGCTTTGTGGCCGGAGAACCAGATGCTGTCTCTTGTCCCGAATACCAAGAGAGCTTTGATGGCTCCTGCTACGAGTTTGTGGGTCTGCAGCGTCCTTTCCTTGGTGCCCAGAAATGGTGCGAGAGAGGAGGAGGACATGTAGCCTTCATCTTGAACGACGAGACGCAGAAGTTCCTTCAGACGCACCTCGATCCAAAGAAGGACTGGTGGCTCGGACTGGCGCCTGCTGCGCCAAACCTTACACTGGACACTGCTGCTACACAGGGTGAGAGGTCATGTCACATAAACCTAATCAGTTGTTACATATAAATGTAGTTTTGTGGACCACACTTCTTTTTTTTTTTTTTGGAAAGTGTATATGGATTGGAGGGTTACTTTAACCTGTAAACATGCTCGTTAATGCTTTGGAAATATAATCCTTTATTTCTCCCACAGTGGGTAAACACACAATGGAGCTACTGTGGTTTAAATATTGTGAATATCTAGTTCATCTTTCAATGCCTTGGGTCATGATGAGAAGTTACCACATTACAACTTTTGTGTATACAGACACTTAGAATCTGACACAATTGAACATGGATCAGGACGGTTAAAGTGGGTATACAGTACTCAGAAACTACTGTACGCACAGTATAAGATTAGAATGTACGTCACATACCTTCCTATTAATACAACCCTGGGATTTATTACCGCCAATTTACAAAAGACTGGCAGTGATCCCGATGCGAGCGTTGGACTGAACAGGAAAATATTTCATACTGTAGCATATCATTACAGTGGTGCCTTGCGCCTTGCGATACGAGTGACCCAACTTTTGAGCTTTCCGAGATACGAGATATTTTGGCTTTTTTTTTTTTTTTTGCTTTGAGTTGTGAGCATGTATGAGAGAGAGAGAGAGAGAGAGAGAGAGAGAGAGAGAGAGAGAGAGAGAGAGAGAGAGTTATAGAGATATAGATATAAATATAGATATAAAGACAGCGTGAGAGAGACAGAGAGAGAGATACGAGCGCTGTATGGTGGCACTGAACTCAACTCAATCCACAACAAACAACAGTTTGGTATATAGTAAAAACTTCAAAATAGAGGTTTCAAGCAGTATTGCCCCGGCCAGTTGAAGTTTACTGTCAAATTAAATATAAAACAAAGTCAATTACACAGTGACTTGCTAAAAAACAACCCATATAGCTTTGCCTCATTAGTCCATTCAATTTAATTTTAACAAACAATGTATAATGTGTTGTTTTGTATTATTTTGTCATTTTTTTTAACTTTTCTTTTGATAGCGGCGCGGACACCCGCAGTGGCTCCTCTTGTTTTATGTTAAGAGGGAAGAAATTTCATCTATGCTGTATATTACATATACAGTACATTTGACAATAAAGTTTAGCCAATCCAATCCAATCCAATCCAATAACAGCCCAGAAAATCTAATTTAGGACATATGTGTTACCGCAATGGAATTCTAAACCCAATCAGTGGAGCAACAAATGTAGAAAGACAATATAACATTGCTCACCTTTGTGAAAAATGACAAATATCACTGCATCTGAACATGAGTTGTGAAACTTTACTTCATGTTTGTCTGTGTATTACACTGCACCCAGATGGCCAAGGCATGCACACTAAAAGGAGCAGCGCAATGTCCATTGAGTTGAAGCAAAAAAAAAAAATGCCCAAAACTGTCTAATTCTTTACATTGTTTCATTATGTTATGAGTGCATATTTTGATACAATACAATACAATACAATACAATCCATACTGTAAGTACACACACAAGTACAGAGTAGTATTTTTCTCATAAAAAAAACCCACATCCCTATCAACAGTGAACAATGAAAATAATTTACTATTATTTAGAGGGATTGACATCAGCCATTATTCCTTTAAGCAGGTTACCATCGTCATTGAGGCGTAATTGAATTTATCTGTTGACACACACCCAGAACATACAGTACAACCTTGAAGGATCCTGCAATAGTTTCTCATTTGCATTGCCTTATTACTGTCAAGTTCTGTGATTTACAACTTCCTGTTATTTCTGTAGACA